>RJWJ010000293.1:0-178326 GCA_004363605.1 Indri indri
TTTTTTTTTTTTTTTTTGGAGACAGAGTCTCACTCTGTTGCCCGGGCTAGAGTGCTGTGCCATCAGCCTAGCTCACAGCAACCTCAAATGACCTGGGCTCGAGTGATCCTCCTGCCTCAGCCTCCCGAGTAGCTGGGACTACAGGCATGCACCACCATGCCCGGCTAATTTTTTCTATATATTTTTAGTTGTCCAGCTAATTTCTTTCTATTTTTTTTTTTTTTTTGAGACAGAGTCTCACTCTTTTGCCCGGGCTAGAGTGAGTGCCATGGCGTCAGCCTAGCTCACAGTGACCTCAAACTCCTGGGCTCAAGTGATCCTTCTGCCTCAGCCTCCCGAGTAGCTGGGACTACAGGCATGTGCCACCATGCCCGGCTAATTTTTTTTTTCTATATATTTTTAGTTGGCCAATGAATTTCTTTCTAATTTTAGTAGAGGCAGGGTCTCGCTCTTGCTCAGGCTGGTCTCAAACTCCTGAGATCAAACAATCCGCCTGCCTCGGCCTCCCAGAATGCTAGGATTACAGGTGTGAGCCACCACGCCCGGCCTCTTTCTATTTTTAATAGAGACGCGATCTCGCTCTTGCTCAGGCTGGTCTTGAACTCCTGACCTCGACTGATCCTCCCGCCTTGGCCTCCCAGTGTGCTAGGATTACAGGCGTGAGCCACCACACCCGGCTCTCCCATTGAGTTTTAAGAATTCTTTATATATTTTTAGATATTAGTTCTTTGTTGGACCATGAAAATATCTTCTCATTATACTTTTACCAACTAGTTTTCGCATCTGTCAGTAATTCTTACCTATGGCAGTTATTACTGTGCTGTTTGTCTTAATAGTGATTTTCTGTTTACATCATGCTACATTTAAAGTTGAGATTGTGTTGTAAGGAAGAGCTCTTTTCATTTATTTATTCGTTAATTCATTCTATTATTAATGTTAGTATGACCGCACAAATATTAATTTTTTTCATTGGTTTGTTGCTTAAATTGTCTATTGGGAGCTCTTTCAAGTTGGCTGTTGTTCCATGCAACATGCTCTCATCATTTTTTTTTTGAGTACTTCTTTACTTTCTGGTTCATTTTATATTTTTTCTGCCTAAGCCCTGGAATCAACCATTCTCCAAGAGTCCAGGTTCCTTTTATTTGAGAATAGTATTTAGAAACCAAGATTTGGCTACTGAAAGTGCTCATCACTATTGGGGTATCATTGCTTCTAGTGTTTAAGCAGACAGGTAGGAAATATATGAATTTATATACATACACACATCTCTATTTCTTTACATATGTTAATATGTTAAAAATCGTAGATTTATACTGGCACACCAATTCCAGTCTATTAATGCAGGCTTTATTCTAGCCTTTCTCTTTTCCTTATTTGTAATTCTTTTTTCCAACGTTGAGAAACCTAGCTGTCATCTACAATTTATTTACATATTTGTTAGATCCTATTATACACGTAGATGTAACTTAAGAATTGCTATTATAAATATATAACTTGCTAGAGTATAGTATTAATATTTGTGTGTAGTTTCTTGTCTTTAGCCTTATATTATGTAACAGTAAGTAATACTGTAAATACATTATACTAATTAAAATATTGTTTTCCAAAGTTACCTATGTTCTTTTCTTTCCTACCCCTTCAGTGTCTTTATGTTTTTCTTTCAAAATACAGTTAGCTTCATTTGTTACTGTTCCTATTCCATTTTGGGCTCTTATCACATCCTGGTTGATTTTGGTTATTTTTTAATTGGGGTATATGAAACATTACCATGATGTTAATTAGTGAACTCTGTAAAATAGTATACCCAGAAGTACCCCTCCCACCTTTCTTTTACCCTGTTCTCATTCCTCCTTTCTTTCTATCGCTTTCCCACCCATCCATAGAGGTAACCAATTTTATGAGTTTCTTGGCTTAGTTTTCCTATCTTTCTGTACAAATGAGAAGATATGTGTGAGAAAGGAGATATCAAAATTATATATAAAAGGTAGTATTTTACACAATACATGCTTGTTTTTAGAACAGCTATATTGAGTTAATTTACATGCCATAAAATTCGCCTTTTTTAAAGTGTACAGTTCTCTGGTTTTAATATATTCAAGGTTGTGCAACTATGGTTACTATCTACTTATAGGACATTTTTATCAGCCCCAAAAGAAACCCTGTATCTGTTAGCAGTCAATCCCTATTCCCTCTACTTCTCAGGTTCTGACAACCACTAATTTACTTTCCATCTCTATGGATTTTCCTACCTTGGACATTTCATATAAATGGAATATAACATGTGGTCTTTGTGACTGGTTTCTTTCACTTAACAGAATGTTTTCCATGTTGAAACATATCCCAGTAGTACTTCATTCCATTTTATTGCTTGACATTATTCCATTGTGTATATATTACCACATTAAGTTTATCTGTTCATTAGTTAACATTTGGGTTGTTTCTACTTTTTGGCTATTATCAATAATGCTGCTCGGAACATTGGAATACAAGTTTGTGTGGGCACATGTTTTTAGTTCTCTTGGATATATACATAGAAATGGAATCGCTGGATCATGGAGTAACTCTAGTTTAACTCTCTGAAGAACTGCCAAGCTGTTTGCCATAGCAGCTGTCCCATTTTATTGTACATTCCTGCCAGCAAAGTACAAGGGTTTCAATTTCTCCACATCCTTGTCCACACTTGTTATTATCTGTCTTTTTAATTTTAACCATTCTGCTACATATGAGGTAGTATCATTGCGGTTTCAATTTGCACTTACTTAATGGCTACTGATGTTGAACATGTTTTCATGTGCTTATTGGCAATTTGTAGATCTTCCTTGCAGAAATGTCTATTAAAATACTGTTTCAAATTTTTAATCGTAGTTTGTCTTTTTGTTCAGTTGTAAGAATTCTTTATATATTCTGGAACTAAGTCCTTTATCAGATAGGTGATTCGCAAATATTTTCTACAATTCCACAGGTTGTCTTTTCACTTTCTTGATAGTGTTCTGTGAAGCACAAATGTTTTTAATTTTGATGAAGTCCATTTTTTCTGCTTTTTACATAGATTGTGTTTTTGGTGTCATGTCTGAGAACCCATTGCTTAATCCAAGGTCATAAAGATTTACATCTGTGTTTTCTTTGAAGAGTTCTATAGTTTTAGACCTTAAGTTTAGGCCTTTGATTCATTTTGAGTTAATTTTTGTATATGGTATGAGGTGGGAATCTACCTCATTCTTCATTCTTTTGTATGTGGATATTCCCTATCACTTTTTATTGAAAAGACTAGTAAGTCTTTCTGCATTGTGTCTTGGCAACCTTGTGGAGAAACAATTGACCATACATGTAAGGGTTTATTTCTGTATTTTCAGTTGTACTCCATTGATCTATATGTCCTTATAACAGTAACACACTTGTAGAGACTGTAACTTTGTAATCTATTTTGAAATTAGGGAGTGTGAGTCCTCCAACTTTGTTGTGTTTTGGTATTGTTTTGGCTATTCTGGCTCCCTTGAATTTCCGGATGAATTATAGCATTAGTTTGTCAATTTCTGCAAAGACGCCAACTAGGATTTTCATAGGTATGGAGTTGAATTTGTAGATTAATTTGGGGAGGATTGCCATCTTAACAATATTAAGTCATTCAGTCTATGAACACAGGAGATCTTTTGTTTACTTAGGTCTTCACTTTCTTTGAACAATATTTTATAGTTTTCATTGTGCAAGACTTGCATTTCTTTTTGTTAAATTTATTTCTAAGTTTTTTTTTCTCGATGCTATCACAGATGGAGTTTTCTTATTTTATTTTTGGATTTTTTTTGCTAGTGTATGGAAATACAGTTGATTTTTGTATATTGGTCTTATATCATGCAACTTTATTAGTTCTTACAGTTTTTTTAGTGGATTCTTCAGGATTTCCTATTTATAAGATCATGTCGTCTGCAAATAGAGATAGTTTTATTCCTTACATTACTTTGCAATCTTGATGCTTTTTATTTCTACATTTTGCCAAATGCCTTTCCAGAACTTTAGAACACTGTCGATTAGAAGTGGCGAGAGTGGACATTTTTGTGTTGTTCTTGATTTTAAAGTGAAAGCATTTGTTTTTTCACCATTAATTTTGATATTAGTTGTGGCTTTTTCTTAGATGCTTTATGAGGTTGAGGAGGTTCCTTTCTGTGCCTGGTTTGTTAAGTGTGTTTACTGTGTTGGATTTCCATGAAATGAATTTTGTGTATTGAGATGAACATGTGTTTGGGGTGTGTGTGTTTACTTAATTTAGTGTATTATATTGGTTAATTTTCATAAGTAAAACCAACATACTCATTCTGGGATAAATCCCACTGGTTGTGGTGTGTAATCCCTTTTTTATTGCTAGTATTTCTTGATTACTCGTATTTTCTTGATGCTTTTTGCACTATATAAAGGACCTATATTGACTGGTTTGTTGTTTCCATTTGATGCATTTGGTTTTGGTTATCAGGGTAAAACTGGCCTCGTAAATGAGTTGGGAAGTGTTCCTTCCTCTTCTCTTTTTTGGAATAGTTTGTGAAGGATTGGGCAATTTCTAAACATTTGGTAGAGTTTACCAGAGAAAACCAGTGAAGACATCTGGGTTTGGGCTTTTTTTCATGGAAAGTTTTGTGGGTTTTAAAATTATTATCGTCCAGCCTGAGCAAGAGTGAGACCCCATCTCTATTAAAAATAGAAAACATTAGCTGGGCATCGTGGTGCTCGCCTGTAGTCCCAGCTACTCAGGAGGCTGAGGCAGGAGAATTGTTTGAGCCCAGGAGTTAGAGGCTGCAGTGAGCTACAATGATGGATGATGCCATTGCACTCTCTCTACCCAGGGCAACAGAGTGAGACTCTGTCTCAAAAAAAAAAAAAAAAATTATCGTGTTTGTGTATGAAGTTTTTAAATTACTAATTTCATCTATTTGTTTTAGGACTGCTCAGATTTTCTGTTTCTTCTTGAGTCAGTTTTGGTAGTTTGTATCTTTCTAGGAATTTTTGCATTTCTTCTAAGTTATATAATTTGTTGACATAAAAATGTTCATATGTTCCTTAATAAGCCTTTTTTATTTTTGAAAGGTTAATAATGATTTTCCCTTTCTTTCTTGATTTCAGTAATTTGGGTGTTCTCTTTTTTTTTCTTTGTCAGTTTAGCTAACAGTTTGTCAATTTTGTTGATCTTTCCAGTGAACTAATTTATGGTTTGGTAGATTTTTCTCTGTTGTGTTTGTTATGTACTTCATTTATTTCTGCTTAAGTCATAATCATTTATTTTTGTTTGCTTTGGGTTAGTTTGTTCTTTTTCTAATTTCTTGAGATGGAAAGTTAGGTTATGATTTGAGATCTTTCTGCTCTTCTTAATATAAGCATTTACAAATGTAAATTTCCATCTAAGCACTGATTCAATAAGTTTTGGTATGTTTTATTTTTATTTTCATTCACTCAAAGTGTTTTTTAGTTTCCCCTGTGATTTATTTTTTTGACCCATCAGTTATTTAAGAGTGTATTGTTTAATTTCCACAAATGTGTAAATTTTCCAAATTCCCTTCTGTAATCGATTCTAATTTCATACTATCGTGGTTGAAGAATATACTTTGTATGATTTTAATCCATTTAAATTGAGACTTGTTTTGTGGTCTATTCTGGAGAATGTTCTTTGAGCACTTGAGAAGACTATTTTTGCTACTGTTGGGTTGAGTGTTGTATAGCCATGTGCTAGGTCTAGTTGGTTGATAGTGTTGTCAAGTCTACTGTTTCTTTTTATTTATCTTTTATCTAGTTGTTTTTATCTACCCATTATTGAAAGTAGGGTATCAAAGTTCACCTATTAATATTATTGTTGAATTATCTTATTTCTCCCTTTCATTCTGTTAACTTTATGTATTTTGGGGTTCCGTTGTTAAAGACATATATGTTTATAATCGTTATGTCATCTCAGTGCTTTAATCAGTATAAAATGTCCTTCGTGGTAACGATTTTTGTCTTTGGTCTGTGTTTTCTGATATTAGTGTAGCCATTTCAGCTTTTTTTTTTATTTTTTGAGACAGGATCTCGTTCTGTTGCTCAGGCTAGAGCGCAGAGGTGTCATGTTATAGCTCACTGCAACTTCAGTCTCCTGGGCTCACCTGATCCTCCTGCCTCAGCCTCCTAAAGTGCTAGCATTACAGGCCTGAGCCACTGCATGCAGCTCAACTCAGCTCTGTTTTTGTTACCTTTTCTACCCTTTTTCTTACAACCTATTTGTGTCTGCGATACTAAAAAATGTCTCATGTGGGCACCGTATAGTTCGATCATAGTTTTTTAAATCCGTGTAGCCACACTTTGCCTTTCGTTTGGAGTCTCACTGTACCTGACAACAGCAAAATACGTTAATCTAGTTACATTTAATCTAAGTACTGATAAGATAAAATTTATATCTATCATCTTCTTATGTTTTCTCCATATTTTATCTTTTTTATTGTTCTGTTCTTGAATTCCTTTATAAAAATACTTTCTAATGTACTATTTTAATTCCCTTCTTTTTTGTTGTATTATTTTTGAGATTTTTGTGTTTGTGTATGTGGTTGTCCTAGGGATTACAGTTAATAGCTTAATTTATAACATTGTAATATGGGTTAATACCACCATAATTTCAATAAAATGAAATAAATTTGCTCCTGTATAGCTTCATTCTTTCTCATTTCCTTTATGGTGTTATTGTCACACACATTACACCTTTATGCATTCATTATAAGCCCATTAACACAGTTATAATTACTGCTTCAGGAAGTTACCTTTTAAATCAGGTAGGAGAAGAGTATCAAAACTATTAATATGTTTATACCGCCTTTTATATTTCCTCATTCATTACATTTACCAGTAATAGTCTTGTCTTCCCATGAATTTCAGTGACTGTCTTCTAATGTTCTTCTGTTTTATCCTGAATGATTTCTTTATTTCTTGTAGGGCAGGTCTGCTTGTGAAGAATTCTCTGTTTTTGTTTATTGGAGGATGTTTGAATTCTCCACTTGTGAAGGCTCCTTTTGCTAGATGTGGAATTCTTGCATAACAGTCTTTTTCTTTTAATATTTTAAATATGTCATTCCTCTGCCTTCTGGCCTCCATGGTTTCTGATAGTATGTCAGTTATTATTCTTATTGATGGTCTCTTATATATACAGTTTGTTTCTCATTTGCTGTTTTTAAGATTCGTTGTCTTTGAATTTTGACAGTTTGATTATGATGTGTGGATATCTTGGATTTTATCTTATTAGTAGTTGGTTGAGCTTTTGATGTGGAGACTAACATTTTTGTTCAAATTTGGGGAATTTTCTGCTGCTGTTTTTTTCAAACATACGTTCTACCCTTTCCTCTCTGTCCCTACCCTTTTCCTATCTCAGGTACTGCCATTATGCATATGTCGATATGCTTGTTCTACAGGACTCTGTGGCTCTCTTTAGTTTTCTTCTTTTACTTAAGATCGATTAATGTTATTTGACCCATCTTTAGGTTTGCTAATTCTTTCTTCCACCAGCTCCAATCTGTTGTTGAGCCTGTAGGGAATTTTTCATATTAATTATTGTATTTTTCAATTCCAGAATTTCTTTTTGTTTGTTTTTTTAAGTATCTCTATTGATAATCTCTATTTGATGATATCCTCATACTTGCCTGCAGTTTGTTAGACATGGTTTCCTTTAGTTTTTAGAACATATTTAAAATAGCAGAGTTAAAGTATTTGTTTAACATTTCGGTTTTCTCAGGAACTGTTGCCTTTTTTCCCCTGTATTTGGGCCATGTAGTTTTTTGTTTTGTTTTGTTTTTTTATAAGTCTCATAACCTTTTCTTGACTACTGGGCATTTTAAATAATACATTATGGCAACTCTGGAAAGCAGATTTTACCTTCCCCACAGGTCTTATTGTTGTTGCTCTTTATTACTTGCTTAGTGACTTTTTTGAACTAATTCTGTAAAGTCTGTTTTTGCCATATGTTGTCACTGAAGTCTGCTTGGTTATCTGAGTGGTTACTTGTAAGTGGGGTTTTCCAGGGGAACTACCAGACAAGTCAAATAATGATAGCTCTTTGAGAATGGGGCTTTGAAGGTGCTCCATCCTTTTCTGCCTCCTCCAGCTGCTGCTAGGCTGCTGGTTTTTGCTGTGATTGTAGACTGTTGGTTTTCAAGGCAGCTGTGGAGCTGGGGAAGAGAGATGAGAATGGGCAAGTTAAAATGCTACAAGAGCTGCTGTTTTTACCAGGATTCAGCCCTTTTTTTTGAATAAGCATTCTCCGGATTGCTGCAAGCTTTTGGTTAATTACCAGAGTTCTAAGTTGATTTTGACAATTTTGCCAGTTTTTTCCATGCTCTTAATGGAGAACATTTTTTTAGTTCGTTATTCCACCAATTTATTTGATGTCACTGTATGTCTAATAATGGTTTTACTGTGCAATATATCGTTCTGTCCATGCATATTCTTCTAAAACTTTACTATTGATGGCTGCATGGTATTTTAATATATGGAAGTACCATAATGTAATTTTTCTGTTTCACTTGTCTTTGGAACTTGTTCTACAGTTTTATACTGTTATTAACAGTGCTTTGTTGAATATTCTTTTGTCTACATCTTACATATTCTCAAGATTATAAATTTGTGGAAGTGGAATTTGTTCAATCTTAAAAAATGAAAACTTAAGCTTTTGGTCCACATGGTTAAATTGCTCTTCAGGTAAGTGGTTTAAGTTTGTATTCCATCAGTCATATAGGGGAGTGCCTGTTTCCCATATCTTCACCTAGTACTGGTACTAACTGTTCATTTCAATTTATATTTATTTATTTATTTTTTTTTTTAATTTTGTTTTTGAAAGAGGCAGGGTCTCGCTATGTTGCCTTAGCTGGAGTGCAGTGTCTGTTGACAGATGTTATCATAACACACTCAAGCCTTGAACTCCTGGCCTCAAGTGATCCTACTGTCTCAGCCTCCTAAGTAGCAAGGATTACTACAGGTGTGCACTATTGCACCCAGCTCAGTTTGTACTCTTTAATAGATCTTTTGGCACTGATGAAAATTTTCCATACCTGTACGTTTCATATGTTAGCCACTAACCACATGTATCTATGGAGCATTCGAAATATGACTAGTCCTAAGTGAGGTATGGTATAAGTGTTAAGACACATAAAATTTCAGAGGTTTGTTGCAAATGAAAAGAATGCAGAATAATCAGTAATCTAAAATTAATCATAATTTTTTATATTGATTGCATGTTAACATGAGGATATGGATACACTGGGTTAAATAAAATATTATTAAAGTTCATTTCACCTTTTTACTTTCATGCTCTTAGGATGTTTTTACTAGGATATTTACAATTCCATATGTGGTTTAGCTAATATTTCTATGAGACAGTGCTGATCTAGATTCTAGATCATTATTCCTTAAAAGGAACCCTGTTACTTTAGAACTTACACTGTTTAGCAGAGCATTTTTTATCCCCTTCTTAAATTTGTCTGTACTTCACCTTCCTTAAAGATTGCACCTAATACTCAGTTTTCCTTTCTGCTCCAGTCTCCATCGTCATTTTGGGTACCAATGTGTAAAACTCTTTCAATAAGTTAGCATCAGTTTCTTGATTGTGCTTGAGCCAGCATTTTAATGGCCCTGTGGGGTCATCATCTGGAACTTCTGTTTCACCTCTAACGTCTTAATTGTATAGCTCATTCTAATCACAACTTCACATTTTTTTACTATCTCACTTCCTTACTTCATACTTTCCATCTTTGATCCTCTCCATTTTCATTCACTGAATTGCTTCAATTATATTTTTCAGCTCTCTTTACCTCTTGTACTTTTATGTGCCCTTCCTGCAAAATAAGTTTCAAATGAACAAGTTATGGATTGCTCCTGGCAAAAAAGATCACATGGTTTCAAGCATACATTTAAAGATTTGTGGTCTTCAGCCTTAACTAGGTGGACAGTATTGCTTCGTTGCCTGCCGTGTATTCCTAGCCTCTCTCCCTTTTCTTACGGTGCCTTTTCCCATCTTTACCTCTTAAAATCCTCTAGTCCTCCCCTCCTTTTTTAGGATTAGCAGGTGGTTTTATCTCTGGTGCTTCACTCCGTAAACATTACCTGTGTCCTTATTTACCTTCCTCTCCTCAGTCACTTGTCTTCTTGGTCTTTTCTATCAGCATTTAAACAAACGCAACTATCTGCTTTTGTTTTTTTAAATGCTTAAATCCTTCCTTGACCCTGTGTTATCCTTTAGCTTCTGTCTTATTGCTCTTCTCTCAGAGATAAACATTCAAAAGGAATTGGTAATACTCACTGCCTGCAGTTCTTCCCTGCTTATTTACTCCCAATCTGCTTTCTTCTCCTATCTTTCTACTGATACAGCTTTGACAATGGCACCTGGTAACAATAATTAGATTTTTCTATATCTTTATATTGACTACTCCGAGAATTTGATACAGTTGACCACTTTTTTTTTTTTTTTTTGGAGACATTGTCTCCCTCAGTTGCTCAAGCTGGGGTGCAGTGGCATCATCATAGCTCACTGCAGCCTCAACCTTCTGGGCTGAAGTGATTCTCCTGCCTCAGACTCCCACGTATCTGGGACTACAGGTGTGTGCCACCATGCCCAGATAATTTTTCTATCCTTTGTAGAGATGGGTTCTCACTCTTTCTCAGGCTGGTCTCAAACTCATGAGCGCTCGAGTGATCCTCCCACCTTGGCCCTCCCAGGTGTGAGCCACCTCACCCAGCCTCACTTCTTGAAGGAAGCCACTACAATTGACTTCCTTTGAAATGCTTCAGTGAACTATCACTACTTTCCTGATTATTCTTTTCTCTCACCTTTTCCTAGATTTATTTAGGTGGTTATGGTGTAATGTTGGTGTTGGTCCTTAGCCTGCTTCCCACTCTGTTACACTGTTTTTGGATTCATACTCAAGGCCTTGATAATATTTAAATGTTGATTATTTAAAATATTAATATCTGTCTAACATAGATGTTTCTAGAATTTCTAACCTTCATATATGCAGCTGCGTACTAGACATCTGTCTCCCCAAAATCCAGTTAGTGCCTTAAACTCAGATGATTCCTGCTTTTAACAATTGGTACTTACTGTTCATTCAATTTCTGAAATCTCAGTTTAGAAATCTGAATCTTTCTACCTTCTGTAAGTTAGTTACAGAGACCTGTCATTTCATCTCTTTAATACCAAGCCAGCATTGTCCAATAGAAATTTGATGTAAGCTACATGTGTAATTTAAGCTTTTCTAATAGGCACATTTAAAAAGTAAAAATAAACAGATGAAATTAACTTTTGTATTTTATGTAAGGAGTATATCTCAAATATTATTTCAACATGCAGTTGCTATAAAAATGGTTAATATATTTTTCATTTTTATTCTCATACTGAGTTTTCAAAATCTGGTGAGTATTTTACACTTACAGCACATCTCAATTTAGAGTAGCTACATTTCAGGTACTCAGTGGTCACATGTAGGTAGTAGTTATCTTAATGGACAGTAGAGTTCTAACCTATATTTCTTTTCATCCCTACTGCTTCTGTCTTGATTCAAGTCTTTATTTTTCCCCAGGGCTACTACAGCAGCTTTTGGGATTGCTACCATTTTTCTTTTCTAGTTGATCATCAATGTTCTTGTCAGTGGCAGTTTTCTAAAATATGAATATGATTCTGCATGTGGATTAATGTGAGTGTGCGTTCTTCCACTTTACCTGCTCTACGTCAGTATCTTTTCTTTTTCTAGTCTGTAGTTTTTCATATTTAGAATTACTTAAACTTTAGGAGAAACATATAATTGTTTTACATCAATGCGTAAAACAATATGCAGTATAGATATATTTTTAAATCTAAAGATAGGTAGATTGAACTTAAAGTTATTTAGGAAAGATCAAATATTTATCTTTGAAATTAAAAGTTATTAATGTAAACCTTGGATCTTCATAGCCTGATTTATGTTTTAATTGCTGTTACTAAGGAGAGAAAGAATTCTGGGCATATTAAGGTAATTTGGGGTATGCATTATTATTCCTAACCATTTTAGGTTTTTACTCAACCTCTCATTTCATGAAGATGGGGGGAGTTGAAGGTTTGTACTTCCTTCCAGGATCCTGTTAATTTTTCTCAAATTCTGATTTTTATCAGGCTTTCATTCTGTTACAACTCCCCTTGATTAATTTTTTGTCGTTGTTAGCAAAATGTATATTTACTAGAACAGTTTTCAAAATAAGTTGTTGCTTTGCTCTCTTGGAAAATTTGTTACAACAAATGTTAATATTCAGACTTAAAAATGATAATGGGATTTTAGATACCAGGATTTTTGGTAGCTTTATTCTTTGAAATAGGAACAAATGGCAAGAGAATATAAAGAATTCTTAAACAGTTTCAATTATCTATTAGAACCTGTTTGAAGCATCTTATTCTTCGAATGTATTTTATATCTAGAAATGGTTAAATAAGTTCAACACCAAAGTGACTGGATATTGTATTTAAGTTGATTTTTTTCATAAAACAATGGAGTTATTGTAATTCAATTTTTTAAAATACGAATTTTGATATAGAGATTTAACATGTTAACTAAAAGATTTTGTAAACATATGCTTTTAGAAAAGATTATTTGATAAATGTTTCTTCTTATATAACAGATATTTGAAATCAAGGAATACTTTCAAGATCTTAGGGTATTTTGGTAGAAGCCTGGGTGAATATACTGTTATTTATATTCACATGCTTATAAATGCCACAATTATATCACTCACATCTATAAATAATGTTTCCTTACCCAGAAATATTTTATACTGGCACTGTGAACATTTTATTTGCACAGGAAAAGAATCAGTGGGTGGTTAAGTCTTCTGCACAAACTGTGGTTGATTTTAGAACTTGGGGTAAGGAAAGATTCTTATGAGATGTGAAAAATATATGTTTTGGTTGACCAATGTTACATTATTAGTATATTTTCTAAATAGTATTGTGGTGCCAGTTATCTTGACTTATGTTTTTGTATTGGACGGGACACTTGTATATGAAATCTGGGATAATTTGTTCTACAACAGTAGCCAAACCAATCTTTGTCTTTGGAAAAGTTTCTTCCTCAGAAGAAATTTTCCTGAAAGTGTACTCATTCAGCTTTTTTGAATATTTACTGTGTATCAGCACTTTGCTAAGAATGTAGAGATGAATAATGACATGGTTCTCTTCCTCTGAGAAATCAGTCATATGTGAGAACTGACAAGTAAAATGTTTAAAATAATTTAAAATTATTCTCTCACAATAGTTATGTGTAAATTGTCTGCTCTAAATCAACCTAGGCACTCTTCTTCATCACTGTGTTACTAAGACTGGTCTTGTTAAGTTACTATTAATAGTAGGCCAGGCACAGTAGCTGATGCTTATAATCCAAGCACTTTGGGAGGCTGAGGTGGGAGGATTGCTTGAGACCAGGAGTTTGAAGCCAGCTTGGACAACAATCTCTACAAAATAAAAAAAAATTAGGTGAGCATCATGGTTCATGCCTGTAGTCCTAGCTACTTGCGGCTGAGGCAGGAGAATTGCTTGAGCCCAGGAGTTCGAGGTTACAGTAAGCTATGGTTGGGCCACTGCACTCCAGCCTGGGCTACAGAGGAAGGCTCTATTTCTTTAAAAAAAAAAAAAAATTATCAGTACCTTTATTTCCAAATTTTATTGCCATGTCTTTGTTATTTCATCTGATTTCTCTGTAATATTCAACAGTTGAATGACTACTCTTTCCTTCAGATGGTCTTTGTTTTTCCTCCCACCTCACTGGCTGATCTTTCTCTGCCTATCCTCTCAATGTTGGAGTGCTCCAGGGTTTTGTCAGGACCCCTCTCTTTTTGGGAATCTTTTTGGGAGTCTCTCTTTGGGAATCCAATCCCCTTTCAATAGTGTCTATATGCTCATGATTCCTAAGTCTATATTTTCAGCACCAACCAACCCTGAAATGTCTGGACTCATGCATTTAGCTGCCTACTGGACATCTCTTCTTGAATATATAATAGGCACCTCAAACTTAACATATTCAAAGCTATCTTTGGTTTTTACCACCCAATCTTTTCCTCCCCCATTGTTCCCTATTTCCTTAAGAGATATCACTAGTTATTGAGTTGTTCAAGCCAAAAACCTAGGAGTTTTGTGTTTTTCCTTTGCTGATCATCCACCCATCAGCAATATCCTGCCAACTCTACCTTAAAAACATACTCTGAATCCTTCTCATCTCCCATTGCTTCAATACCATCTTAGTTTAATACATGCTTTCTTTCTTGAACTACTGCAGTATCCTCCTTATTAGTTTTCTTATTTCTGCTCCTTCTTCACTTAGCAGTGAGAGCTATCTTTAAAACACTAATCAGGTCACTTGCCTGTGAAAAACCCTCCAGTGGTTTCCCATCATGCCTAAAATAACATCCAAACTTCCTGCATTGGCTGAATCCCACATGATCTGGCCCCTGCCTGCCACCCTGACCTCGTTTCCTATCACTTATCCCCTTGTCCACTACTTTGCTGCATTATAGTTCACGTACTTTCTTTTTGTTCCTGGAAGTACCTAGTTCTTCCCCATGTTAGGACCCACTCCTTTGCCTGGAATGCTTTCTTCCCTTTTCTTAATTCAATGCTAAAATAGTACTATGGGCCAAACACTGTTTGAGTTGCTGAGGATAAAGCAATAAATGAAACACAGGGCAGACTCCGAGACATTTTTGTTACGTCTTTTGTCTGGTGGGTTCCTTGAAGGTGCAACCTAAGATACCATATTCTCTGAAACTTCTTTAACTCGCCCAGATGGCTTCTTCTTTTCTGATGAACAATTTATGTAATTCATTCAGTCTCTGCCTTATTGGAGCTTACATTCTAGTTGGAGGCAGGGTGGGGTAGGGTAGAGATCACAATTAACAAGGTAGTTAAAATGTGTGTTAGTTGTGTGGTGTTAAGTGGTAAGGAGAAACATGACGCAAGCAGCAAAGTGTTGCGGTGAGGAGTTGGGTTGTAACTTTAAATAAGGTGATTGAGCAGGCCTTTCTGTGAAGGTAACATTTGAGTAATAAAAATAATTTGTTTCAGGTAGGGAAAGCAACATGTGCAAAAGCCGTGAAGTGAAAGCATGCCTGGTGTGTTTGGGGAGTAATTAGGGGGTCCCTTGTGCCTGGAAGAGAAGTGAGCAAGGGAGGAAAAATAGTAAGAGATGAGGCCAGAATTATCAGTAGTGCCAGATCTTGCAGGGTCTTGTCAGCTAGTGGTTCTCAGCTTTGGATGCACATTGGAACTATCAGAGGAGCTTTAAAAAATACTGATTGGGCTGGACGAGGTGGCTGTAATCCTAGCACTTTGGGAGGCCGAGGCAGGACGATTGCTTGAGGCCAGGATTTCGAGACCAGTCTGAGCAAGTGTGAGACCCCATCTCTACAAAAAAATAGAAAAGTTAGCCAGGTGTGGTGGTACATGCCTGTAGTCCGAGCTACTTGGGAGGCTTAGGCAGGAGGATCACTTGAGCCCAGGAGTTTCAGATTCCAGTGAGCTATGATGACACCACTGCACTCTAGCCCTGGTGACAGAGCAAGACCCTGTCTCAAAAAAAAAAAAAAAAAAAAAAGCTGGCGGACTCATCCCCTTCTCAGAGATTGATTTAATTGATCTGTGGGTGCAGCCAGGACATTGGGGTTTTATAAAAGCTCCCCAGGTGATTCTAAGATGCAGCTAAGGTTGAGAACCACTGTAGGCCTTTATTGGCACTTTGGTTTTTACTTTTGAGGGAGGTGGGAAGGTATTGGAGGATTTTGTCATGGGAAAAATAATTTTGTAATTAATTGATTTTAAAAATGGATTCTTATTTATTAAATTTAATTACTTTAACTATAAAACTATGTTAATGCCTTAAAACTGCCTCAAATTGTTCCAAATAGATTGTGATATAACTCATATATTTTTTATCAGTATAAAAATGTATGCTCTTCACAGGCAGTTTGTCTAAGGATTGTGTATTTTCTTTTCTCTATGCCTCATTAGTTGCCTTTTAATTTTCACGGCTCATATTTATCTCTCCATCTGTTTCTGCTTACCATCTTTAGCTTCCTTCCCTTTCCTGTATCTGTAAGTCTACATTTCTTCCAATTCTGGACTTCATTTTAATTAATGGAACTTGCAATACAGCATTGCATAAAAAGATTTTAGCTAAAATGTTTACATTTGTCTGTCCTGGGCTGTCTCAATCCAGTGATTGACAAAGCAAAAGTGCATGAAATTTACAATTTTTTCTTCATGGACTTTAAAACTTGATCCATGTATACCTTCCTGAAACTTTATACTTTTATGTCTTTTCCACCATTTCCTGTAAGACTTCAAGTGCAGGATATAATAATCGGCCTTTTTGGTCTTTTGTTCTATTTTTCACCAGGAGAATGCTGAAAATAGATTTAAATTCACAGGGCCTTATAGCTAACAAAAAAAAATATTACTTTGACATCTATAAAAAAAAGTCTGCCCTGAGTTTATTTGTAATTTACCTCTAATTTGTTGAGTTACATGTAAGTAACTTTTATTTTTCTCTCTATTTTTTACTATGTTTCAATGGATTTGCCTCCTGTTTGGACTGAATGTGTCATTACAATTCTTGGAATTCTTCATTTACTATTCCTCTTTGGATTTGTTCTGTTGGAATCTGGAACACTGGAATGATGGAAATTTGTTCTTTACAAAGTAGCTGTGAGTATACTACATAATTTATAAAAAGACTTTTTTTTCAGTCTTAGTTAAATTTAACTTACACTTAGATCAAATATGAGTCAGGGAAATCTTAAATTTAATACGTATTTTTAGCTCTTCTCATAGTAGGCCTTCAAATATTTGACTGTAAAATATTATGTTCTGATCAGTCCTCCTAGTTATTATGTTTATAGTCAGATTTTCAATTTAATTGACTAACTTAGCTTTTTGACATTTGCATTAAAAATTAGTTTATGTGAATGAAAAAAGTAAAAAATTATGGATGGACTATTTAGCTACGTATGTGATACTAGTGAAGAATGTAGACTTCTGTTTTTTGTTAAATCCAAATGTGTTGAATTGATGCTTTGATCTCATGAGTTTTTTTTAAAATGAGAATTTAAATATGGCAAAAACTTTTAAGAAAAATGTGTACCTCTTAGAAATATTTCACCATTTTGTATACATACATATATATATATATATATATATTTTTTTTTTTTTTTTTTTTTCTCTTTTGAGACAGAGTCTCCCTCTGTTGCCTGGGCTAGAGTGCCACAGCATCAGCCTAGCTCACAACAACCTCAAACTCCTGGGCTCAGGCGATCCTTATGCCTCAGCCTCCCAAGTAGCTGGGACTACAGGCGGGCGCCACGACATCCGGCTAATTTTTTCTATTTTTGGTAGAGATTGGGTCTTGCTCTTGCTCAGGCTGATCTCAAACTCCTGACTTCAAGCGATCCTCCCACCTCAGCCTCCCATAGTGCTAGGATTACAGGTGTGAGCTACCGTGCCTGCCCCTTCGGCATTATATTTTAATGATGAATAAGAACTCCCTCTAAAGTAAAATTAACCAGTAAGACTTTACTCACTCATATTGGCTGAATTATGGACAGTATTTCTCACCAATAGATAAGTTAAAAAATCAGACTTAATTACACCAATTTAGAAGTAGATTTCTTTGAATTACCCATGAAACTGTTGTTGAGGTCATCAAAGAATCAAAAAACATTTAGAAAATAGCATTATAGTTTATTTTAAAACCTGGATAAATCTGATTTGCTTGAAGTTAGAAGCAGCAGGATCATGTGAAACCTTGAAGTGACATAACTGGACCTCGAGTAACAGCTTAAAAAATATTATTTGGTGATTGACATTGATCATGAGAGTCTTTGAGAATTTATGAAAAAATTGCTTTAATTAAACATTTGATGTCATTTCATGAATAAGAAGACAAATGTCAAGAATCTCATGCCTGTGGTAATTAGTCAGTGAGAGCAAGGGGCATAATGACAAAGGGTTCTTAATATAATTTTAAGGAGATTTGAAATTTTTTCATTGTGAAAAGTCCTTTGTTATTTTGTTGTTTTAGTTAGTAAGAATCTTATTATTTTTATAACTTACTGTTAATTGAAAACTTTGCTGTGAGGCAGATGTCTTTAATTTTTATTTTATTGTCTTGGATTTTTATAATTACCATTATTGTCAGTCAATTCATGCTCTGTTCATTTTGTCCATTGAGCAGTTAACTAAACTAATACTTTCATTGGTAATACCTTAAAAGCAGTTTGATTTGCTATGAATAATAGTTTGTGTAATTTAAAAAAATAGGTCAATGAAGGGAATTTGAAATATGTGATGGAATAATATTGTTGATAAGCTTTTTGCTTTTCTCAGCAACAGAAGAACCTTGAAGGCTATGTGGGATTTGCCAATCTCCCAAATCAAGTATACAGAAAATCGGTGAAGAGAGGGTTTGAATTCACGCTTATGGTAGTAGGTAAGATATGATTTCTCACTCAAATAGAATTTTGGCCTAAGTTTTAAACTGTTAATCAACGCTGAATAAATTTAAGAAATAATACCCCAAATAACTGCAGTGATCATGTATTTTCTTTATTGTGTAAATACATTTTTGAATTTAACTTGGTGGCATGTTTAGATTTATATATTTTCTTGACTCTTTTTTAATGGTGGAAACTAAGTAAAAGTTGAGAAGTGGTAGGCAATAAGAGTGGAGTAGAACAGCAGAGAAGTTTTCTTCAATTGATAATGCTACAAAAGGAAATAGCATCTGGTGTTTACTTATTACTCTAGGATAATTTTGTTCTCTGGTTTATATACTAGAGTGGAGTATCACATGAGCATTTATCTTAATGTAGTCTGAATTTTAGAAAGAAAGGTGGGGTAGAGGATCATAATAATGCAATTGATTACCCTTAGAATTCTATTCATTGCACATGAGCACTGGAATGAGTGACATATGACTCTCCTTGTTCTCTGATTGTCTCATTTGTCTTTGTGTTTTATCCTGTGAACATCATACCCTGCTTATAGTTCATTTGAAGATACTGTTAAGTATTATATTGACTGTAGGTTGACATCATCATTATATATAAAGAAACACTATACCTTTACCACATGTAAGATTAGTAATCTTCAATGACAGTCTTATTCTTAAAGTGGTGTACAATATTTTCATCTCATATAGGCTAACTTTAGAACCTACGTCATCAATACTGAATGATGCAACTTTGTTATATTTCTCTTATTTTAAGGTGAAAGGCAAGATAGTGTATTAACTATCCCTGACAAAGAAAATTGAGTTGATATTGGACTTTTTAAGTAGTGTTTAATTTTTGCCAAGTATATTCCAACATCTGGTATTTTTATTTTGGTTTTGAATTAGTTAATTGAATTAGCTATGAAATACTCCTTCATTGAGAGATAGACTATTTTATCTATTGACCAGAATATTTTACTCGTTGGTCAGTTTCTAGCTGTTTGGAAGTTGAAAGCATTATAATAGTTCACATAGTTAAAATATTGTACAAAGTTTGCAAATTTGATACCTGATAGAGTTGGTTACTTTGCCTGTCTCTGGTTGAATAGAAGTATAATATATGTAGCTTGCAAATTGCTGCTGTGAAACAGAGGTGGGCCTGGATAGGTAGATAAAATAATGCGGAACATACCTTTTCTTCTGTAGGTTGGTAACATCATCATTATATGAAGAATCACTACATCTTTCCTTTATATACATAATGTTAGTAATCTTAAATGACAGACTGTAGACAAATATAAGATAATTTTTTAATTTGTAAGGAAACTACCTAGTTCCATTAGAATTATAACAATTTAAAAAGTTTTTTTGATATTAGAATTTTAGTGTAAAGAATAACTTCTCAAACATATGCTTAGTAGGATAATGTCTGGTGATTAAGGCCACGTAGTTGATTTAAAATCTCTGTGGCATTTTTCCAGACAAAAAGTTTCATAGTTACCCGATCTTGATTTTTAAAGGAAATATGCAATCTCTAGGTGTATCTTATTTATTAGTTTTTCTAATCAGTCCTTTTGTGAATACAGCTTTTGTTTTTTCTCTTCCTTGATGATAAGATCTCACCTGGTGACAAAAAACAGGTGCTAATATCCTTACTTTGTTTCCCACTACACCTCGAACATTGTTTAATTAGCCGTATTTGTTTAGACTTACCGATTGCAGGTATTAAATCTTTTCGTCTATATAGTCGCAGTGCAGTAAGTGTTTAATACCTGCTTCATAGGGTTGTTGAAAGAATTGTATGAGTTGATATTAAAAAAGCACTTAAAATATTCAGGCTGAATCTAGCAGCATTGTTTGCAAATCATAGAAAGCTGAAATCAACCTTGCTTTAATATTCTTGACTTAAAAATTGCAAACTGTTCCTTATGAGCTAAATCTTCATTTTTTGAGATCTAAACTCAATAATTGCAACTCTTATAATAATTCTTGGTTTAAGACTTAATACTTTGATACCAACTGAGATTCTACAACAGTGATTTTTTAAATGAAACTCTTTGAACTTTATTGGAAAACCTTTATCCAGTATCCTTGCCTCATACGCAATATTTATTGAGTACTGATTTGAGTGACTTTTTTGTATCAAAGAGGCATGCTATATATTCCCATATTTTCTTTCTTAAAGGAGCTTATAATTTATATGACAAGATAAGCTACCCATGAAAAGATAGTAACATTTCCAAGAAATAAATATGAGTCACTAGAATCATACAGAAAGTTAAGAGCCATAGAAGTTTAAGGGTACAGGAAAGCTTGCCTCTTGTTGGAGACTATCAGTGCCTTATTTTGAGGAGGAGGTCTTAGGGCAGACTTCTGAAGAGTAGAATTGGGGTAGAGATTGAAGGGAGCAGTTTAGTTGGGAAAATAATAGCTAACACATAACTTTTTATGTGCCAAGCAATCTTTTAAGTACTTTATGGACATTAACTCATACAATTCTTATAACAGCCCTAAAAAGGAAGTATTATTATCCCATTTTAGAGATGAAGAAACTGGAGCATAGAGAGATCAGGTTACTTGCCCAAGGCCACATTGCTAGCAGATGCCAGAACCAAACCCAGTCTTTCTCATTTAGTCTGGTATGTTCTTAACCACCATGCAGAGGATCATTTGAGGATACTAGATATAGTGCAAAGCTTAACAGAGTGCATCAATAATATGTTTTGAACTTAAATGAATTCAAGTAGATGTTCTTTTTTCCCTAAAAAAAAATGACAGAATGAATGAGAACTAGAGAAATTAGTGCTTTGGGAAAAACACTTCCCAAATTGTGCTTTCTTCTAAACTCTGTAACAGTCAACACAGAATAGGATTTCTGTGACCAGATGTGGCATTTTCCCCCACACACCAAGCAATGGAAACCAGTTGGGTGTCCCCTAATTCAGTTGCAACACTGTCTAACTGGAGATAGTGTCAGATCCCACAGGGCGAGGGCTCAGAACCCAAGACCACCCTCTCCCCCACCATCCTCCCAACACACACACACCAGTTGCAAGTCCTGGACTCTGGCTTCTGACTCACTGGCTTCAAGTTGGGGTTCCCATGACCCTCTCCCTCTTTGGGTTCGATTAATTTGCTGGAGTGGCTCACAGAACTCAGGAAAGCACTTAACTTATGTTTACTGGTTTATTATAAGGGATATTACGAAGGATACAGATGAAGAGATGCATAGGTGAGGTATAGGGGAAGGGGTGCGGAGCTTCCATGCCCTCCGTGGGCATCCCACTGTCCAGGAACATCCTTGTGTTCAGCTATCCAGAAGCTCCCTGAACCCAGTCCTCTTGGGTTTTTATGGAGGCTTCATCGCAAAGGCATGATTGACAACCATGTAGAAATGTGATTGGACAAAAAACACATGATCTAAACCCAGCAAGGCCTGTCTGTTCAGATTCTTTCCGGCCTCTCTCTGTAGCATTCCTTCCTCCAGGGTATGGAGCAGGACCCTCTCTGGAATGAGGGTCTTTTGACCCACAATCCGATTAGATTCTTGCCCTGGGCAGGTGAAAGGAGGACAGGAAAAGGTCAAAGAGAGAGAGAGAGCCCTGCTCCTGAGGCTTAAAGCACCCCAACATTATAACAAGGACTATGGGAGTTAAGCCAGGAACCTTGGATGAAAACCAATATATAGGCTATCTGTCTATCTATCTATCTATCTATATTTTTATATGATGTATCACATATGTGATATGTCACATTATATGTATTGTATGTCACATATATATCATATCATACATATATATATAAAACCAATATATGTATCATAACACCACAGATGGTATGAGCAATTTTATTTCTGCCATTCCCCTGAATGAGTGACTGACTGTAGAGGCATGAGATGGGAGAGGTGAATTTGCTATTTCCCTAGTCATTTTCAGCTTCCATATACTTTGATAGTGTGAGCATCTCACCTTACTGAATGTTTGTCTAGTGACAATATAACACCTAAATTAAATGAGTCACTTTTTAAAAGTGCTCAAAGAAACCGTTACCTATTAAAACAGGTTGTTAGCATATATGTAATTTGTGCTTTATGGGTGATATAAGGGGTTTTCAAGACTAATTTTCACTGCATGTTCACTTTCAGATCTACCCCCTAAGATGTGACTTTACAATTAGAAATAAGGCTGGAAGGATAGACTAGCCTGGAGTTTGGAGACTTTTATTGCCACCGTCATGGGGAGATTAGAATTCTTGATTTTGAATCTTTATTTAAAAATTTAGTTTTTAAGCCGGGCGCGGTGGCTCACGCCTGTAATCCTAGCACTCTGGGAGGCCGAGGCGGGTGGATCGTACTGAGCTCAGGAGTTCGAGACCAGCCTGAGCAAGAGCGAGACCCCATCTCTACCAAAAATAGACAGAAATTAACTGGACAGCTAAAAATATATAGAAAAAAATTAGCCAGGCATGGTGGCTCATGCCTGTAGTCCCAGCTACTCGGGAGGCTGAGACAGTAGGATTGCTTGAGCCCAGGAGTTTGAGGTTGCTGTGAGCTAGGCTGACGCCACAGCACTCGCCCCAGGCAAGAGAGTGAGACTCTGTCTCAAAAAAAAAAAAAAAAAAAAAAAATTTAGTTTAAAACCCAATTTCAGGTATATCAAATAATGAAAACATTTTAAGTCTTTATTCAGTGAAGTTGTCTAACCTGTTTGGCTTGGAACTTGACTGTCCTTAGTGTGCTCCCTTATTAGACTTGACTGTGGAGAATAAAATGTTAATTGTAAAATCCTGATTTACCAGAATCCTTCGGAGAGGTAGAACTCAGAAGACTGTAGATTGCTTTATCTGACCTGAAATGCTTTTAAAAACCAGTGGTATTAAACCTATTTGAGTTCTTTAAAGATAAATCCAAAATTCAATCATATCTGGAATCTTGAGCTAGGCAAAATTTTTACGGTAGAGGTTTTTAAATTTTTTATGTTTACTGATATGTCATAATGCGTTAACCTGTACCAGATGTCTTTAGTTACAGATTGGCATTTCTGTTTTTTCCAGTGGGAGAGAGTTTAGAGCACGTTGGTTTAGCCATTTTGGGGATTCATAGTTTATCATAATGTGTTTTTTGTATGTGCCTTGTTAGAGAAAGTTTAGCAGATATTTAATCAATGATAGGATATACATGATTGTCGTAGTTTTCATTTTCCCCTACAACCTATTTGTGTTTGAATTGATACAATAACATCCAGAGTTATTTGAAAAAAAATAAAAGGAAATATTGGTTCATTTTGTATGCAGGCTATTGGGCATTTAATGGTATTTTTAAAATATCTTGGCTACTTGAAACACTGGGAGTAATGTTTTTAAAGTTTATTCCTTGAGCTCTGTATTTTTATTTTACTTTTAATAATAGAAGTAATTTAACCAATGAAGATTGTGTAACATTATGAATATACTAAAAACCACTGAATTGTGCACTTTAAAATGGTGAATTTTGTCTTACTTAAAAAAAGTAATTTAACCAAGAAGAGAAAGTTTAGAAGGAAAAAAATCACATAATTCCACATATGCACTATTTTAATTTTGTGTATTCCTTCCAGGTGTTTCATCTGCATATTTTAAAAAATGCTTTTGTTATAGTTAATATGTTTCATTGAAAAAATTAGGAAATGCAGAAAAGCAAAATGAAAATGAATATTGCCATCTGTCACCCAGTGATAACCAGTGGGTTAACCAGTGGGTGTTTTGTTTTTTTCTGTTTTTTGGAGAGAGGGTCTTGCTCTGTTGCCTGGGCTAGAGTGCAGTGGTGTCATCATAGCTCTTGTGACATCAAATGTTTTCTGATAACCTAGCTATTGGTCGACTTATAGATTCTAATGGCCTGTATAGGTTTGGATATACCGTAATTTGCCGTGAGTGTGTCAAATTGTCAGGATAGTTACAACTGTTAGCTTATATTAACACCATAATAACATAGTATAGTTATATCTTTGTTCGCATTTTTAATTACTTCCTTAGGATACTAAAACTTTAGAAGTTTGACTGCCATGTTTTTTTAGATTTATGCATTAAGAGTTTTGACACTCAATACCAATTGCCCTAAAACAGATTGTGTACCATTTTGCACACTCAGCAAGTGTTGACAGCACCTCTTTCTCTATGTACTGCCAGAATTGGATATTATAGTCTTCTTTTGCTGATATAATGCCTAATATGTGGTTTCTCATTTTATTGTTGCTGGTTAACTTATTTTTTTTCATGTTTGTTTATCTTTGGTATTGTTTCTTTTGTAAATGGTATATTCCACTTGATTTTTTAAAATAGTTTATTTTTTTCTTAATGATATTTAGATACTCTAAGGGCATTATTATTATTATTTTGTTGTTAGGCGTTGACATTTTTTCCCAGAATTTTTTTGTTTGTGTTTTGTATTGGCTTGATTTTTATTTACATTCAATCTTTTTCTTCATGGCTTTTGTCCTTGATGCAGTCCTGCTTGATTCAAGGTTATTAGGGATTCTAGCATATTTAAGGATATAGATTAAGCTTCATTTTTTATTTTAAAATCTTAAATCCATGTGGATTATTTTGATGTAAGTCGTGAGGCAGGAAGATTCCTGTTTAGTTTTAAAAACATGGTTAAGTAGTCTTCCCAAAATTGTTTATTATAAGTTTGATTTTTAAAAACATATGTACTTTGGTTTTGTTCTCTTTCTTACCCTTTGGTTTTGGCTCATTGATCTTACTATATAAATATTGCATTATTACAATTATAAATTGTAGTAATTGTGTTTATGTAGGAGGATTATTGGAGTTTATGTTAACTTGGGGAGATAGACAAATAAGCAATAAGTAAAATAATTACAGATTGTGTGTGCTATTTTCTAGAAGAAAATAAACATGGTAGGATCTATTTGGAATCCTCAGAGAAGACCTTCCTTTCTGAGAAGGAGACTTTTTTTTCTTTTCATAATTTTTTCAATTAGATGAAAATTAGGAAATACTAAAAACTGTAAAGAAACATAAAAATGACTTAACAGCAAGAGATAATAATTAACATTTTGCTATATTTATCATCCATATTTTACTTTTGAGAGCTGTGTAATATTTTGAGAGCTGTGTAAGAGCTGTTGCTATTAATATCTGATGTTTGCCATTGCTTTATCATTTGACATTTGAATGATTTGTTAGATCTCATAATAATGCTATAGTAAAAATTTTACATAATGGAAATTGTCAACATTTTAACTATGATGTTTAATGACTGTATAGTATTCCAATCTGTGACTGGATATACCATAATTTTTGTAATTTATTTCTCTACTGATGGACATGAGATTTGTTTTTATCACTACCCTTGTTACAAATAACATGGCAATGAAGATATTTAAAACACAGGTTTGGTATATGTGTGCTGGGGGGCAGAGGGCAGTATCATTATTATCTATTTGTTTATAGTCCCTGAAGTAGGATTACTGGATCAAAGTGTTTGAACATTTTGTGGCTCTTGACACAAACTGGCAAATTGTTTCTTAAAAGTTTATGCAAGTAAAGAGTATACATTAAGAAAAAAGGAAAATACTTATTTTTTGCCTGAATTTGAGGAGATTTATGGTATATGTGGACATGAGGCTATTCATCCCGTGGATGATTAAGGGAAGAATATAAAGGTACATGAGGACACTATAAGGGAATGGTAGAGGAGGAAAAAAGTATACAAGTAATTACACTATAAATCGTAATGTGATAAGTACTATAAGAAATTTATAAACCAAATGTTTTGGGAATGTAGAGAAAGAAGACTTTATAGCTAAAGAGCATGCCATTGTCTTAATCATTTACTAATTCATGACAAAAGTGGTGCATGATTTTTTTTTTTAACGCTTAGTATGTTTATGTTTTGTTCACTTAATTCTTTTTTTTTTTTTAAGAGACAGGGTCTCACTCTGTTGCCCAGGCTGTTCTCGAAGTGCTGGGCTCAAGCAATCCTCCTGACCTTGGCCTCCCAAAGTGTTGGGATTGTAGACATGAGCCGGCACACCCAGCCTTGTTCACTTAATTGTTTATCTGATTGAATTTCAGTGTTTTAATCATAGAACAGTGTAATTTGGAAAAATACTTGTAAAAATAGAGCTCATTATACTCAAGGTTTTGATTTATGTCTTTGTCACATCATTAAAATCAGCCTTCTGTATTTAAACTAACTTTAAATTTACCGTATAATGCTTAGTATAACGGCTGTTACATTTGAAAGAATATTGTGCTTAGCCTAGTTTTAACCTTCAATTTCTGCCTCCAGTGGGTTGTATGACCTTGGACAGATCACTTTGAATCTCAGTTTTCTTATCACAACAAATATTTACCTACTTTTTTCTAAGTCAGGTACTGCGCTGTGATAGATAAGTAAATAAGTATGTAAGTAAGCAAGCAAGCAAGCCGTAGTAGGGTTCCCTAAGAACCTGGGGGTGTGGGATGGTGGTGGAGTGGAGATAGTTGCATAGTTACGCTGTGTGCTATGTGTGACTACCCCTATCTCACAGAGCTTGAGATAATTGTCTATATGAATGTACCTAATAAATCTGTGAACTGTGTAAATGTTAATTTTAATCATGTTTTTATTAGTGCATTTTCATGATTTGGGTATTTTTTTTTTTTTTTTTTTTTTGTTGAGACAGAGTCTTGCTTTGTTGCCCAGGCTAGAGTGCTGTGGTGTCAGCCTAGCTCACAGCAACCTCAAACTCATAGATAGGCTCAAGCAATCCTCCTGCCTCACCCTCCCAATAGGTGGGACTACAGGCATACACCACCATGCCTAGCTAATTTTTTCTATTTTTAGTTGCCTGGCTTTTTTTTTTCCTATTTTTAGTAGAGATGGGGTCTCACTCTTGGTCAGACTGGTTTTGAACTCTCTTGACCTCAAGCGATCCTCCTGCCTTGGCCTCCCAGAGTGCTAGGATTACAGGCTTGAGCCACCAGTGCCCAGCCCATGACTTAGTTTTAAAAAGATCCAAAATGAGGAATGAAGAAAAGAGAAAGATCAGGGATGGTAGAGAATGATGTCAAACAACTAATAAGCCAAATATTTGATTAATCCTTACTTTGGACCTCTGTTTTGGTTGAACTCTTTTGATTATAAGTGTTCAGGGCAAACATATCATGTGCTCTTACTTTGCAATTTAATATAATACAGATTGCTGGGCAAAGCTCTCTTCTGCTGAGAGATTTAACTAATATGAAAGATGGTTGAGAATTTATTCTTTTCTTTTCCCGTTATAAACAAGGTTTAACTGGGTAGCTTGGGTTCTTATAAACAAAATATGATTATTTACCTGCCTATGCTGTACAGATAAGTATTTTGCTCAAATTATTTATGTGATATCTCTATTTAGTTTTAAAGGCACACTTGTTTTATAGTTGCTAAATATTAATGCTGCCCCTTGCAAGCCTTTCAAGTATCTTTTCCCTTGAATATGCCAGATATTTAATGTCAGTGAGATAAAGAATCTCAGAGATTATTTTTATTAAAAGTTTACTGTAAAATTTTTGTTTTGAGTCTGATTTTATATGTGTTAGTATTTGCTTTTGTCGTTGAATTGTGTTTTAATAAAAATTAGATTTAACATCATTTGGCGCTTCACAGTTTTTCTTGATTCAGGACACCATTATAGAGAAGTTTGGTCTTAGGAACAAAACTTTATAAAATTTGAGTCATCAAATAGCCAACCAAGCAAAGAAATGAAATTAACTACATTTTGATTATTTTAAGTCAATGTTTCTCTGACCCCTTTAGTCTAAATTCTCTGTGTTGCCTATACCAGATACACATTCCTGGTGATGTAGGAGTCTGCATTTTGATAGGAGCTACTTCTTACTCTCTAAAATTGAAGAAGCACTGCTCTAAGTATACTTTAATGTTCAGAGAAAGGAATTAAATTATATCTTTGTTTGAAATGTAGTTGTATTTTTTGACAACTCATGTTTTTTGATGCAACAAAGATATTAAGATACATAGTTCTAAATTTTCTTCGAAAAAACCATTACTTGTTACAAAATATTTTTCTCTCAGAAAAGTAATACAGAGGAATAGATGTCATTTTCAAAAGAGAGAGGAGATCACCATTGTTAAATTTTGGAATATTTTTTGTGTCTTATACATAGCTGCAATATTATATTCATTTTAATATATTTTCTTCACCTAATGCTATGGCAAGCATTTCCCCATGTCAAATAGATTTTTAAAAGCTACTTTTCAATGGCTGAATAATATTATTTTTATGGGTGTATCATAATACACTCAGCCTGTCTCCCCTTGTTGGACCTGGAAGGTCTTCTTGGCTGACACTTTTTTATTATTAAAAATAGTATTGTGGCTGGGCCTGGTGGCTCACTCCTATAATCTTAGCACTTTGGTCACTTAGGCAGGAGGATCACTTAAGGCCAGGAGTTTTGAGACCAGCTGGGCAACACAATAAGTCTCTTAAAGAAAATTAACTGGACATGGTGGCACGTGTCTGTAATCCCAGTGACTTGTGGGAGAATCACTTGAGCCCAGGAGTTAGAGGTTACAACGAGCTATGATCCAGCCACTGTATTCCAGCCTAGGTGACAGAGCACAAGACCCTGTCCCTTTAAAATACGTATATATTATTGTAATGTTTTTCTGTGTGTGTGTGATTCCCAGAAACAGTTAATGTGGTAAAGAACGTGAACTGAACTTGTTATGGCAACTAGTTCCCACGGGTGTGTGAATACTCTTGTGTATTTCATCCTTGCTGCTGTTGAGTGGAAATGTCTCTTAAGTGCCAAAGCAAAATGACATTGCTGATCTGGTGTTAGACACAGATTTCACATTTTAATTTATGTGCCTTTGTTACTGAGTTTTTTAGTCTATCTTTTTATTAAGTATATTCACACTTCTAAAGATAATTTCATTGTTGTATTTATTGCGAATGTTGTAACTGTACATACTCATGTATTTTTTAAAGAAAATAATGAGATAGATTCACACGATCACCACTGGTCCTTAGGGGATGCATTTTGGTATATGAGATTTATAGAATGTAAGAATTTGAAAGGATCTATGGGTCATCTAGTGTAAACAGTTAAAGACTACCCACTTCGGCTTTGAAAGCCACTCCTTAGCACCATTGTGTAGAACATGCTCCCTGCTCAAGAATAAGTCAACACCTTGCTTCCCCTCCTCTGTCCACTAGATATCCAAGTAAAATCATTGCTTTAGTATTCTGTCTCCTTTCCTGACATTTCTTTTTTACTTGTCCCCTAGTGTGTCCAGTGGCCCTAAGCTGCCCTCTACCTTCACAGAGCCCTCCGCTCTGATATTTCCACAAAAATCTCCACTTTGTCTGATTTATATAATCCAAACTAGCCCTGTTTTTCTCCAAATTTCCTTCATGAATGCTAGCCACTACTAAAAATTACAGGGAAAGTTTTGGTTTTTTTCCAAGATATGAAAGACTAATAGTATTCACAAGAATACTTGGTTTTTAAGGGGGAATGTTTATTGAATGATCAATTAGAATTTAGAGGAACATTGGGAGACCTTATAAACAGTATCAAACTGTCAATTTCGGATCTTTTCAGTTTAGCAAAAGAACTTATGGAAATTTGATGTACATCTTATGAAAGGTTGCAGACCCTAGCCTAAGTCAGGCAATACATTTTACCACAAAATTGTGGCTATCCATTTTTTGAATAATTAATCATGAAGAAAATTTTCCAAGTAGGCTGTTAGATTTTTCTGGTAACATGAGAATTAAAAAATGTAGTTATCCACTTGAACTGAGAAGTGTAAAGAATACTTTTATCTCTGAGTATAGCAAGAAAGATCATAATATACCCATGAGGGTCTCCCACCATTAGACATGTAGCAAGTACAAACTGTTTGAGTTGGCAAATGAGGTAATTATTGAGTGGCTGTTTGGAATGTTTGCTACTAGCTACACAGCAGAATTGTTACTTAAGCTCTTAAGTGGTGGTACAATTACTGTAATTAGAATAAGAAAACTTATTTTAAGATAATTGCAGAGCCAGGTCATATAGAACCTGTTAAGCTTGCATTTTAGGATTAGCATGTAGGTCAGTCTGTATGTTAAAGGATACGCTAATAGATTTTGAGGAAATGAAATAGTCTTATAGCAAATCTCAGATTACATGTGTGGAATGCCTTGAAAATGATAATACCTAATGTAGTCTAAACTGTTCTCGATAGATTAAATCTAGACAGATAAATCTTCTAAAATTTATTAAAAAGCAAAACAAAGAATAGCACCCTGCCTTGGAAACACATCTTTGTCTACCACATTAGTGGTATCTTTCTTCATTTTACAGCCAGAGGTAAAGAAAGAAAAAATCTCTAGTTTTTCAGCTGTTACTTGACTCCTCAACCGTTTTGCCTCTCCCCTTAATGCAACTGCTTTTATTAAAGGTCAGTAAAAAGCTTTCTGGTTGTCCGTTAGTCACTTTTTTTTTTTTTTTTTAACCTATTTGGCATTGTTGACTGTTTTTTCCTTGAAATTCTTTCTCACTTTTTGTGTTACTGCCTCCTGGTTTAGCTGGTTGTTTTGAAGCCTGTTTTATGAAGATCCTTTCCCACTGGCCATCTTTAAATGTTGGTGTAATCTCGCATATTACACTGTGTCATATTTTACTTACTAGACTTTCTTAATTTTGTCTACCTTTAAAATCATTTTGGGAAGCTTCTTCAAAATACACCTGGAAACACTTTCTTAGATATTCTGGGCTTTGGGTCTGAGGTGTTTAGTGCTGTCTCATCTCTACTTCAGTTAAAATTAACACTTGTGTTTTAATAATAGGTAGCGTTTGAGGTACTTTTTAAAAATGTCAAGCCTTGTACTAAGTAATAAAATAAATACCTTGATTGAGGTCATACACTTGTATTGTGATTGAGTTATGATTTGAATTTGGACAAAACTAATTTCAAAACCTCAGAAAAATGAGGGAGGGATGAGAAAGAACAAGATAGAAGAGCTCCACAGTGTGGTCACCAGCTTCTCTCAAGCACCGGGCTCTCCTCTGGGCTCAACTCCAACATGATCAGACACCCTGAAAGGACTTAAAGATTCTGGTTTTTGAAATCCTTTCTTTCTTTCCTGCACTGTTGCTGCAAAATGGTAAAAGGAGACTCTTCTATCTACAAATAGTCTAGAAAGTTGAAATGCTTACTGAAATGATACTCCATCTTTCAAAGCCTCATTGAGATGTGACCCTTCCAGGCTGGTGTGATTTCTCAGTTTTCTGAAATTCTTTTGCTCTTGGGTATCTCATTCATGGTCTTCATAAAATTCTGCCTTGCCTTATGGTTGTTTGTTTCTCCTAACATATTTGAGATTTTTGAGGGCAAGACTACATCTTATCTTTGCATTCCCCATTCATTTATTTAATAAAAATTTAATGATCACCTATAAAGTGCCAGGTACTATTTTATTCCCTGAAAATCTAGAGAGTAATATTAGGTCATTAAATATGAAATGTCCAGTTTCGAATCTAAAGTTTAGTTTATTAGCTCTCAAACAAGAAGCAGTACAATTAATCAAAGTATGTGCCTAAACTATTGACACAGCTTCGCCATCTTAATGGTAGCTGGTTTATGCCAGCAGTGAAGAAGCCTGGAGAGCAAGTGGCGATGAAATCGCAAAAGGTGTTTTCCACAGCTTGTTGAGAACTGAGTATTTTTCCTTGCAAGAAGTGGTCCAAAGCCTGGAAGAAGTGGTAATCAGTTGGTGCAAGGTCTGGTGAGTATGGTGGATGATAAGAGAGCTTCCAAGTCCACCTTCTGCAGTTTGAGCAGCGTTGTGTGACATGTGGTCAAGTGCTGTCTTGCAAGAGGATCGGCCTGCCTCTATTGACCAGTCTCGGCTACTTAATTACAAGCATCTTCATCATTTCATCCAGTTGTTTGCAGTAGACATCCATTGTAATCTACTGAACCAGGTTTCATGAAGCCTTAGTGGATAATGCCAGTGCTGGACCACCAAACAGACACCGTTAACTTTTTTTGGATGAATATTTGGTTTTGGACTGTGTTTTGGCACTTCATCTTTGTCCAGCCATTGTGCCTAATGCCTGCGATTGTCAAAAAGAATCTGTTTTTCATCAAAGGTAATGGCGTAGAAATGGGTTGCCTTTATGTAGTGACAGCAAAGAAAGGCGAACTTTGAGGTGATTTCTCTTTTGACACTCGTTTAATTCACGTGGTACCCATCTATCCAGCTTCTTTACCTTGCCGATTTGTTTCAAATGATCCAATATTGTTAGAATAGTAACATCAAACCTTGCTGCTAATTCGCGCATAGGTTGAGATGGATTCGCTTCCACTACAGCTTTCAGCTCATCATTATCCACCTTGGTCTCAGGTCACCCACGTGGCTCATTTTCAAGATTAAAGTCACCACAAAGGAATGTTTCAAACTACTGTATGTTCATTAGCCACATCCTACCCAAACACTTTGTTGATATCTTGAGGTGTCTGCCCTGCATTTTTTCCACAATGGAACTCATATTCAAAAATGACATGAATTTTTTATTTATCCATGGTTTCACAAAAATTGCTCTTAAAAAAAATTTGAAAGATAATCACAAGCCAACACATGTGTTTGAAAGAATGAGGATGCATCTTCACAATAAAAATAAAAGTAGAAGTGTCAAAGTGAAATGTCAAAGATATCAAATGTCAACCTTAGTACTTAAGGAAATCAGACATTTCATTCTTAATAACCTAATAAGACATTGCTGCAAAGTTGAGGAGATGCTGAGTAAAACAAAGATAATCAAGTATCTTTAATCATAGGACTTTCAGATTCTTTTATTATAAATCCCATAGGATCCTAAAGGATGTAGAGCCCAAGGACCTGAAGGAACCTGACCTTAACTACTATAAATAAATACCATTGTGACTTTTTTTGAAAGCTTATGGGCAAACATTTCATGAATGTTTTATTTTTAGGCTTGAAATTTAACATTATTGAATGATGATGGAAGGAAAGTACATTGCTTTTATGGACTAGAACTCATGGGTTATTTTGATCTTATTATGTTCAAGTACATGTGTTATAGACTCTAGTTAATTGTTCTTATTCCATAATTTTCACAAAGTATTTAACATCTTATTGTAATTATTATAATATTTTGTTTTAATAAGGACAGAAAAAATACTAAATTCAATTATTTGCCCTTATAATCCAGTAAAATAAGAGAGTGATAATGACATTGTTGCAGAACATATAAAAGGGCATATCATAGTCTAAATATAAGGTAGACATTAATTTGGGTCAACAGATTGTTCAGAATTTAAAATGTTAGTTATAAAGAAATATAAAATGTTACAGATAGATATTCCATTTATCTTTTCTTGAATAATTTTGTTTTCTTAAACCAGGATATATATTATTCTCAAATTTGTTATTCTTAAATGTTTCCTAAATAATGTAGAGCTAAACTTGATTTAGGTTGTTTACACAACTTCTGTATAAGTAGAATTTGAGTTGATAGCACTGATTATAGTTCTCTGTTATTTTGCACTAATGACACTACTCCTTTCCCTTTTGTAAACCCAATGAGCAAGTATCAGTTATAGTATAAGTCAGTTTGAGAGTATTCGAACAAGGCTGCTATATTTTGTCTTATTGGATATCTGGCATTTTGGTAGGAAAGTAAATATTACTCTGGTAAATGTGAATAGAACTTTAATAATTCAGTGTTCCAACTCATGCATACCCTCACTGCTTTTAACGTTCCTTTTTATTTATTTTGAAGTCAACACCCTTTAGTGTCATTATGTTGCCAGTCTTACCCTTCTACTCTATCCCCCTGTCTCAAATGTTGATTCCCTTCCTGAGGCTACCTACTTTACCTCTGACTCTTATTGTTAGTGTGCTAGGGCCCTTTTTTCTGTGAGAGAACATGAATGGTAATCAAATACTTTTCGTTGCAGCCACCCCTTATTAATACTCAGGGGTCCACTGTGTCAAGGTATGGTTCTATTAAGATCACTTTTTCCTCACAACAACTCTGTGATGTTGTAGCTACTACTGTTATCCCAATTTCAAAGATGTGGGCGTTGAGTTACAGAGTTGTGGTTTGCCCAAAGTCACAAAACCAGTTTATTGGTGGAACTGGGATACAAGATTCCAAAGAAATTTTAAACTCTAATCTAATGGATGACTCTAACCTTTAGACAGCTGCTTTCTTACAATTAGGGGTACTTTTAAAGAAAATGTTTGAGATAATTTGGATTAAGGTATATGGTACGTGAAGAAGCACAGAGAGGGTTGGGATGCACTTAGTAATACCTTCAGGGTACTTCTTAGGAAAAATTTCTGGGGAATAATAGTAGTTTTATCACACTATTTTCATATTTCTCAGTTGCTGTGTTTTATACTCTGCTACCAAGTAAAAGGACTGCTCATTCATTATAAAAATAGTTTGTGTTTTTAGAACTCCCACATCAAAGTCATACTGGTCAAAATGATTTGAGTAAGGTGACTTTGCTTATAGGAAATAAACTGATTTTATCAGGCTTATTTTCATGACATTTTGGTAACCTTTTAGTACAGTAATAGAATCGTTAAAACAACACAGTAGCCTACCAATGTCTCATGTGTATGAGCTTGCTTAATGGGTTTTGACTAATAGTGCTTTAGAAGAAAATTCACTGAATCAGAATGTTATTCTGGAAGGGATGTAGATCTATTATTGTAGGTTCTCTTTTTCTTCTTCCTCAGTCTGCTCATCAGGAGGTTCTGCTTTGGGTCCAGGGCAGATGTGGTGTGTGATGCTGGGGGTAGGTAGAGAGTACTTCATCTGGCAACATTAAAAGCTATTGAACTTAGGTTTTCTCTCTTCAACCTCTTCTAAAATTTTGAATTGCTTTGTTCTTTACTTTTCCCTTTTGAAACTCCTTGTGTTGGTGCAGTAAAAGCAGTGGGCCTGATTTCCCTATTAAGACTAAATGGGCTAGGACAAAGGGCGAGAAGCATGTTCTTTGGCCTGCTCAGAGTCTAGAAAGTATAGTGTGGTGGTTAAGGACATGAGCTTTGCCATGCGGGTTGAGATATAGCTCTGCCATTTGGTAGAGATATTTGTCCTTGGCAAGTTCCTTCTCAGAGCTTTTGTTTATTCATCTGTAAAATCGAGTAAAGAATCTTTTGTAATGATTAAAGTCATTGATTGCATGTAAAGTGCTTAGCTCAGTGTCTTTCTTGCAGTTGTTGAATAAAAATGTTAAGTGTTATTTTTGATGAAGATATTGGTAAAATATCCCATGACAGATGTGATCGAATCTAGTTAACCAGATGAGGAAAGTATTTAGGAATTTGGGGATAGAGTCCTAATGGGTAAGTGAGAGTGGGTATTTAAAAAATTAGAAGAACATGAGCTCTGGAGTCTTACTGCCTGATATCAAATACTGACTCTACCACTTATTAGCTGTGTGATATTGGGCGAGTTATTTCATTTTTTTGTGCCTGAGTTTTTCACTTTAAAATGGTGGTGATGATAATACGGGTTGAATGTCCCTAAGTCGAAAATCCGAAATCCAAAATAGTCCAAAATCTGAAAATTTTTGAGTGCAAAACAATGCTCAAAGGAAGTGTTCATTGGAGCATTTTGGATTTTTAGATTAGGGACGCTGAACCAGCAAGTAATGTAAGTATTCCAAAATGTGAAAAAAATCCTGACACTTCTAGTCTCAAGCATTTTGGATAGGAGATCTTAACTTGTAGTATCTACCTTATGGAGTTACAAAGATTAAATAAGTCAATGCTTGTGACATACTGGCACACAGAAGAATTTATAATTTATTGGCTGTCATGTCACTATTTCTGAGGCATAGCATTTCAGTGCTAGAGGATTCAGAGATTCAAAATTCAGAGAATGCCCCTCAAGGGACATTTGTCAGGGTCTGAAGACATTTTTAATTCTCACAGCTGGAGAGGAGGAGTTGCTGACTGGCTTCTAGTGGGTAAAGGCCAGGGATGCTGCCAAGTGTCCTTCAATGAAGAAGACAACTCCCACAATAAAGAATTGTCCAGGCCAAAATGTCAGTACTGCCAAGACTTGAGAATCCCTGTGATACAGCTATCCGCATTGCCAGCATTTGCAATAGTCTGTGCCTTATTCTTCTTTTCATTTACTCTTTAGTCTCTTATTGAACTCAATACTCATTTTTCTAACTTCATCTTTGTAAAGGATCCCAATACTATTAATCATCGTATTTGCAAGTAGCTGATTCTCAGACATTCTTCTTGACGTCTTTGTAGTATAACACATCATTAACCTCTTTAAAGAATTGAAAGTTAAAATTTAAAACTATGTAATTTATATTCCTTGTAGAAAAACCAATAAGCAAAGAGGGAAAATTAAAATGTTTCATAACCTTTCCCATTTAGAAATAACCACTATTAGAAACATGGTATATTCCCTTTTGGTGCCCATTCACACCTCCCCCCCCCTCCCCCCAAGAATGGAAAGTGTATAAAAATAAACATTTTTATTTTTAAAAATCTAATTCTAGAGATTTAGTAAAAAATGAAGTTCCTTTTTCCTCTCTCCCTCAGTCCCATTCCCTTCTCTAGAGGGGTAAGCATTAAGTTGGTGCAGGTCTTCTGGCATTTTTCTTTAATTTTGTATACACCAGGAATTCCCATGTGGATTTTTAAAATATAAATGGTACCATGCTATCAAAACTGTTCTGTGAATATATTTCCTTATCACTTAATATATTATACATATATTCCTATCAGTACATTCTTAGCAGTTATGTGGTATTCTATAGTATCTTTATCATGATTTATACAGTCTGCTATTGACGAACATGGATGTTCACAATTATAAACAATGCTTAAGTTCCTTGGATTTTTAGGCACATATATAAATGCCTGTGTAATGTACATTTCTGAAAGTGGAATTGGTGGGTCAAAAGGCATGGGGATTTACATTTTGATAGACTACCAAGTTATTCTTCAGAAAAACTGTACCAGTTCATAGTTTCACCAAGAGCCACTGTGAAAGTTGACCTATTTTCTTTAGGCTTATTTTTAAGCACAAGTTTTTCTCTGAATATAACTTTAGTCAGATCCCTTAGTTTTTCATATGTAGTACTCATTTTGTTTGTATTTGAGTAGTTTTCACGTAAGAGTTAAGGAGAGACATTGTTTTATATCTAAGTAGACAGATGGGTTGTGTTACTCTTTTGTTGTTAATTTTTAATTTCATTGTATTCAGAGAATATGATATGTAGATTTCTGTGTTTTTCAGCATTGATTGATTTTCTTTGTAGCCTTATATGTGATCAACTTAATATTTAAGTATGCCATAGGTTTCAAAAGTATGTTTCTTCTTTGGGTAGGAATTTTTGCATATTTATTTGACAATTAAGCATATTATTTAAATCATTTCTATTTTTTTAACCACTTGATTTATTCACATCTGGGAGACCTATTGCTCTTTTGCTATGGAGTTTGTCAATTTCCCATAACCACTTGATTTATTCACATCTGGGAGACCTATTGCTCTTTTGCTATGGAGTTTGTTAATTTCCCATTGTTTGTAAGTTTTTGCTTAGTATTTTCTAAGTATTTTTAAAAATTTTGTTCCTGTTTTCATTCTTGCCTCTATCATATTAAACTTTCATGTACTTGTAATTTCATTAAATGATATCACAGAAATAATACTACTATTTAATAAGTATTTACTGTATACAAAGCACTGTGCTTAGGTTTCATATTTATTATTTAGTTTATTCCTCACAGTTTATACTATTACGCTAATTTGATATGTGAGGAAATAGAAAATTGAAGTATCTTGCTCACATAATCATGCTATACAGGGTAAGATTCTTATCCAGCAAGCCTGAAGTTAAAGGCTATGCTAAGAACTGCTATAATATGCTTCAGTCTAGTTGTCCAAATCAGAATTCCGAAAGTCATCTTAAGATTTTTTCCCCCTCTACTCCACGTCAGTTTGGCCCTAAATATGCCTTAATTCTTCTTCTCTTCTCTTCTCTTCTCTTCTCTTCTCTTCTCTTCTCTTCTCTTCTCTTCTCTTCTCTTCTCTTCTCTTCTCTTCTCTTCTCTTCTCTTCTCTTCTCTTCTCTTCTCTCTTTCTTTTTTTTTTTTTTAAGCCTTCTCTATCAGTGTGCAGGCCAGTGGTTTCCCACCACTGGCAGCAAATCAGAATCACTTATGGTTCCAAGGCCTTGGCCCCTGGAGACTGATTTAGTAATGCTGAACCTGGAGCCTAGGTGTTTATATTTTACCCAAATAAATTATGTTGATTTGAACTCCTGTTTTTGCCTGTGCGTTCTTCTTTTGTTGCTAAATTTTATTATTCTTCAAGATCCAGCTTTGTTATTACCTCTTTCTGGAAACCTCTAATCCACATTTGATTTAGAAGATACTATGTTTTCTACCATCCTAAACATACCTAAATACAGAACTCATAGCGTTTTATTTTCTGTGTCCCCTACTAATCTGTAAGTGCTGTGAGAGTTGGAGTTCTGTCTTATTTGCCCTTTTAATCCCTGTAACTGATAACATAGCAGATGATTAATAAATATTTACTGAATTATATTTTACGCAAAGCAGTGTTCAGTTGTTCCTCTGTATTCACAGGTTCTGCATCCATGGATTCAACCAACTGTGCATCAAAAATATTCAAAAACAATAACAATACAATTAGAAATGATACAAATAAAAAACAATGCAGTATAACAACTACTTACGTAGCATTTACCTTCTTTTTGGTAATTAGAAGTAATGATATAAAATATATGGGAGGATGTACATAGGTTACATGCTAATACTATGCCATTTTATATAGGGGACTAGAGCATCTGCAGATTTTGATATCCTAGGGGGTCCTGAAACAAATCCCCCATGGCTACTGAGGGACAACTGTATAATGTTTCACATTGCTCTCTGAGGGTATTTATATTCGGAATTTGGTAGTGTTTTTAGTTTTCATTTTTTTTCTTTCTTTTTTTTTTTTTTGAGACAAGGTCTTGCTCTGTCACGTAGGCTAGAGTGCAGCGGTGTCATGGTAGCTCACTGTAATCTCCAACTCCTGGGCTCAAGTGATTGTCCTGCCTCAGCCTCCCAAGTAGGTGGGACTACAGGTGTGCCACCATGCCCTGCTAATTTAAAAAAAAAAATTTGGAGATAGGGTCTCGCTATGTTGCCCAGGCTGGTCTCGAACTCCAGACCTCAAACGATCCTCCCACCTTGGCCTCCAAAAGTGCCGGGATTACAAGTGTGATACATCACACCCAACCTCAATTTTTCTTATAGACTTTATTAGGGGGCAAGTAAAAGAAAAATTATTACTAAAGGAAATATTTATTGGTTAAGTGTTTATGAATTTTTCCTCTACATGGGACCCTACTTGTAAGTTATTGATTGTGATATTGTGAATTTGTTCATGAGGCTGTTCAAATACCTAGCAAATAGAAAATGTTGGTATAAGGCAAAAGAAAGCCTGGGTCCACAGCACAACTTGGGGTTCCTTTCCAAGTCACCAATGAGATGTCTCCTCCTTTCTTTAAGAAGTTGTATATCCATCATTATAGTATCATTCAGGGTATTTTCACTGATCTAAAAACCCTCTGCACTTTGCTTATTCATCCCTCCTTCCCCACAACCCTTTGTAGCCACCAATCTTTTTACTGTCTCCATAGTTTTGCCTTTTCTAGAATGTTATATAGATGGAATTATATAGTATGTATCCTTTTCAGATTGGCTTCTTTTATTTACTAACATACATTAAAGATTCCTTCATGTCCTTTCAGGGCTTGGTAGCTCATTTCTTTTTGGTGTTGAATAATATTCCATTGCCTGAACGTACCACAATTTATCCATTCACCTACTGAAGTAATAAGAAAAATGAAAGCTTTTATTTTTACCTTCACTTAATGCTTCTTCAGTGCTCTTTCTTTCTTTATGTAAATCCAAGTTTCTGACCTACATCATTTTCCTTCTCTCTATAGAACTTCTTTTAATATTGTGCAAAGCATGTCTACTGGCAACAAATTCCCTTACTTTTTGCATGGAAGTCTTTTTTTTTTTTTTTTTTTTTTTTTTTTTTTTTTTTTTTTTTTTTTTTTTTTTTTTTTTTTTTTTTTTTTTTTTTTTGAGACAGAGTCTCACTCTCTCGCCTGGGGCGAGTGCCCTGGCATCAGCCTAGCTCACAGCAACCTCAAACTCCTGGGCTCGAGCAATCCTACCGTCTCAGCCTCCCGAGTAGCTGGGACTACAGGCATGCACCACCATGCCCGGCTAATTTTTTTCTACATATATTTTTAGCTGTCCAATTAATTTCTTTCTATTTTTGGTAGAGACGGGGTCTCGCTCTTGCTGAGGCTGGTCTCGAACTCCTTAGCTCAGGACGATCCGCCCGCCTCAGCCTCCCAGAGTGCTAGGATTACAGGCGTGAGCCACCGCGCCCGGCCTTGTGTGGAAGTCTTTATTTCTCCTTCACTGTAGAAGGATAATTTTGCAGGGTACAGAATTCTATGTTGGTGGTTTTTTTCCTCTCAACACTTTAAATATTTCACTCTTCTTATTCACATGATTTCTGAGGAAAAGTCAAATGTTACTCTTATCTTTGTTCTTCTATAAGTAAGGTGTTTTTCCCCTCTGGATTTTTAATTTATTTTTTATTTTCTGTAATTGAAAAATGATGTACTTCAGTGTAGTTCTTCTGGAATTTATCCTGTTTTGGCAAGTCTCTGAGCTTCCTGAATGTGTGCTTTGGTGTCTAACATTAATGTGGGAAAATTTTCAGTCATCATTGTTTCACATATTTCTTGTGTTTCTTTGTCTCTTTATTCTCCTTCTGGTAGTCCCATTATTGATATTCACACCTCTTGTAATTGTCTCACAGCCCTTGGATATTGTTTGTTTTTCCCAGTCTTTGTTTTCTTTGCTTTCCAGTTTTGGAGTTTTCTATTGCCATGTCCTCAAGTGCAGAGATTCTGTCCTCAGCTGTGTCATTCTACTAATAAAGCCCATCAAAAAGCAGTTTTCATTTCTATTACAATGTTTTTCATCTCTAGCATTTCTTTGTGGTCTGTCTTAGGATTTCCACCTCTTTGCATACATTGCCCATCTGTTCTTGCTTGCTGTCTACTTTATCCATTAGAGCTCTTAGCATATGAATCATAGTTGTTGTAAATTCCCTGCCATCTCTGGTTCTGATACTTGCCTTGTCTCCTCACATTATGTTTTTGCCTTTTACTATGCCTTGTAAATTTTTCTAGAAAGACATGAAGTACTGGGTAAAGAAACTGCTATACATAGGCAATTAGTAATGTGATGGTGAGGTGGGGAAGGGAAGCATTTATACTCCTATGATTAGGTCTCAGTCTTTTAATGAGCCTGTGCTCCTGAACTGTGAACTTCCAAGTATTTCTCAGTTTTTTTCCCTTTAGGTGGGACAGAATGGCTAGAATGGTCTGGAATTGGGTATTTCCCTTTCCCAAGATCAGTTAGACTTTGATAATACCCCAGCATATTAGGTTCTTCTGAGGGCAGGCCTTGTTAAGAAGAAGAGAGTGCTCTGACATATTTCAGAATTGTTATTTTCCCCTCCTGCTTCTGGAAGCTCAAGGGGATTTCTCTCTAATATTTACTGTGAAAATCTGGTCATGCTCCTGGAGGTAAAATTCACCAAAGTGTGCCCCTCCATAACCTTGGAGTTTTTAACTCTTGAGTTGTCTGCACCGAGCTCTGGTAATTCACCAATAAACAGTTCACATTTTCCTTCCTTGGCTTAGCTATCACCTTGGTTCCCCTGGTGATTTATATTCCTCAGTTTCTGCTCACGTAAGCTGTGGCTCCCTGTATTTGTCTGTTTTTCCCTCCAGTCTTGGGGGCAGTGGTTTGCCATGTGTCCTCACCTCTTGTGGATCCAATTCTGTTCTCTTCAGTTTTTTATTAATACTTGTTACGATGAAGTGGCAACTTACAAGCTCCTTACATGCAGAAGCAGAAAAAGTAGACTGAATTCTTAACCGCTTTTTGATATGCATTCCTTCTACTTCCTTATCCTGAATGAAACTTGGTCCCTTGAGGACCATTTCTCATATAGCATATAACTCTCTCAAGTGGGGGAGCTTTGTTGTCTCACCCCATGAACCTCAAGGTGGGAGATGGTCTTGGTTACTTTCCTTATTTCTCCTCCAAGTTTGTGTAACCTCCTGTTTCTTTGGCGACCTGCAATTTAGAAGGGAATAGAAATTACTTTAGTTCAAAGTAAGTTATTCTAAAAATTAAATGTCAAGTTCTAAATTATAGGAAAAAATAATGAAGATCTCTTTTCTTTGATTTGACTTTTCTAATTGAGTTGAGTCTGGGGGAAGAAGTGTTTTGATCTTGCTGTTTCTTTGACTCTAAGATATGATGTACTATGAAACATATAATTAAATTTGATTCGGGGGAGGTAAATAGTATAGTCAGTGAACATTTTGATTATAAAACATTTGTTTTCAGAAATGTTGGTTGGGGAAATGTGTATCTTAGAATTGAGGAAATTGAGCAGTTCTTCTTAAAATCTATTATGAAAGGTTTACTTTGCCCAGAGCCAACTTAGAAACGACTACAAATAACTTAGAAATAACAAGCATAAATGTGGAGATCAGAATTAGAGAAACACCCATTACATATTAGCAGTGTTGAAGTGGATTCTGAAGTATCTTTTTCTTGACCAAATGATAGATACCCTATGTTGCTTGACGTTTACTTTGATAGAGACCATCCAGTTAGTGTAGTCATGGTTTACATTGTAATTTGTATAAAATTGTAAATTATAGAGCATAAGCTGGTGAAATAGTAAACCTTAGTGAGTAGTCTAGGAATTGATGGAATTTAATTTGTTTATGTATCTTCTGATATATTAAAAATTGCTCATAGCTAAGTTTTAATTCAGAGTGTTTAGGGTATTACTTCATGTAGTCAATGTCAGGAGTTTAAAAGATATAGAAAAAAATCATGTGGGAAAAGTAATCTTAAGTAATAGTGTAGTTAGGTATTTGCTAATTGTTATAGAGTATTAAAAAATTAGAAGACATTTAGAAGCTTCATAGTACTATGTGATACATGCTGTATATAGTTAAGGGAGAAACCTTCAGCGTCGTTCAGAAAGGGGAGTTGCTCAGAAAAAAAAGGTAAATAGTACAGTCCTTAAATAGGAAAATCACGAGCCTTGTTCTTCAGAGTTAGATGTATACTAAATTTCATTATATATTTTCATTTATATATTTATCACCTATAAAATGTTTAAATTCTTTGTGTAATTGTGGAAGGGATGAAGGCAAGCCTATAAAAATAGAGATATACAAATAAATACTATGTCATTCTATTTTTATTTGGCTATGATAATAAAGAAGGAAAGAAACTTAGAGGTATTAAATCAGCTATGACAATATAATTCCTAAAATATGAAATTCACTCCTACCTCCTTTTTAAACTTAGCTGAGGAAATTGGTCACATTCCTTTCCAAGGTAATTATGGCAATAAAGATCAAAGTTGGAAGTAAGCAGCCTCAGGTATTAATGCTAACAGTTCTGGGAGCTTAAAAATTGGTTTCGTTTGGTATTTATCAAACAGTTTAAAATTTTGAGGATTTTTTTCGTAATCATTTTTAAAATAACAATTTTTGAGGGAGTCAGTTTTGCCAGCAAATCCTGTTTTTATGTGGAGGAGAGGTAAAACTTTTTTGATTTAGACCAATTGGATGAGTAGTTTTCTTATTGTGGAATGGCTAAATCAAGCTAATTAACATGAGCATTACCACATGTACTTACTATTTTGTGGTTAGAATACTTAAAATCTATTCTTAGCAATTTTCAAGTATACAATATGTTGTTAATAACTCTAGTCACCATCATGTATAATAGATCTCTTGAACTTACTCCTCCTGTGTAACTGAAATTTTATATCCTTTGACCAGCATCTTCCCCAATCCCTCCACCCCTCTGCGTCCTCTAGTAACTACCATTCTACTATTCTCTGCTTCTGTGAGTTTGACTTTTTAGATTCCACATATAAGTGAGAACATGTGGTATTTGTCTTTCTCTGTCTGGCTTATTTCACTTAACATACGTCCTCTAGGTTCTTCCATGTTGTCAGAAATAGCAAGATTTCTTTGTTTTTAAAGGCTGAATAGTACTCCATTGTTTATATATAACACATTTGCTTTTTCCATTCATTCATTGTTGGACACCTAGCTTGATTGCATATTGTGGCTGTTGTGAATAATGCTGCAATGAATAAGAAAGTAGAGATCTGTCTTTGACATACTGATTTCATTGGTTATATACCCTCTGGTGGGATTGCTGGATCATATGGTAGTCATGTTTTTAATTTTTTGAGAAATCTCTGTACTGTTTTTTATAATGGCTATTCTAATTTATATTCCAATCAACAGTGTATAAGGATTCCCTTTTTTCCACATCCTTCCTGATACTTGTTATCTTTTGTCTTTTTGATTATAGCCATTCTAGCAGGTATGAAGTGATAGCTCATTGTGGTTTTAATTTGCATTTCCCTAATGATTAGTGATGTTGAGCCTTTTTCATGTACTTCTTGGCCATTTATATGTCTTTTGAGAAATGCCTATTCAGGTCCCTAGCTCATTTTTTAATTGAGTTGTTTTCTTATTATTGAGTTGAGTTCCTCATATATTTTAGATATTAACCCCTTATCAGATATATGGAATGCAAATATTGTTTCATATTCCATGGGTTATCTCTTCACTCTGTTGATTTTTTTTCTATTGGTATGCCAAAGCCTTTTAGTTTGATATAATCCCATTTGTCTATTTTTGCTTTTGTTGCCTGTGCTTTTCTGGTCATATCCAAAAAAATCATTGCCCAGACCCACGATATGGAGCTTTCCCTCTATGTTTTCTTCCGCTAGTTTTACAGTTTCAGATCTTATGTTTAAATCTTTAATCCACTTTGAGTTGATTTTTGAATATGGTGTGAGATGTATATCTAATTTCATTCTTCTGCATGTGTGTATCCAGCTTTCCTAGCACCATTGTTGAAGAGGCTGTCTTTTCTCTATGTGTGTTCTTGTTATCTTTGTTGAAAATCAATTAACCATAAATGTAAGTATTTACTTCTGGGCTTTCTATTCTGTTCCATTGATTTGTATGTCTGTTTTCATGCTGGTACCATGCTGTTTTGATTACTCTAGTTTGTAATGTATTCTGAAATCAAATATAATGATGCTTCCAGCTTTTTTCTTTTTGTTGTTGTTGTTCAAATTGCTTTAGCTATTCAGATTCTTTGTGGTTCCGTTTCAATTTTAGGATGGTTTCTTCTGTATCTGTGAAAAATGTCATTGGAATTTTGATAGAGATTGCATTGACTCTGTAGATTGCTCTGGGTAGTATGGACATTTTATCAATATTATTCCAATTCATGAACACAGGCAGTCTTTCCATTTATTAATATTTGTGTTGTCTTCAGTTTCTTTCATCAGTGTTTCATAGTTTTCAGTGTTATAGATCTTATTCCTCCTTGGTTAAACTTATTCCTAAGTATTTTATTTTTTGATCATAAATGTTTTTTTTCTTGATTTCTTTTTTAGATCATTGTTAATATATAGAAATGCTACTGATTTTTCTATGTTAATTTTTTATCCTGCAACTTTACCGAATTGGATTATTAGTTCTAACAGGTTGTTTTGGTGAAATCTTTAGAGTTTTTTAAATATAATATCAATGTTATCCACAAACAGATAATTTAGCTGCTTTCTTTCCATTTCGGATGCCTTTTTATTTCTTTTTCTAGCCTCATTTCTCTGGGTAGTACTTCCAGTGCTATGTTGAATAGAGGTGATAAGAGTGGGCATCCTTGTCTTATTCCTGATCCTAGAGGAAAAACTATCAACTTTTTGCAGTTGATTATGATGTTAACTATGGGCTTACCATATGGCCTTTATTGTGTTGTGGTATATTCCTTCTATACCTCATTTTTTGGGAGATTTTTTATCATGAAAGGATGTTGGATTTTGTTAAATGGTTTTCTGAACCTATTGCGATGATCATCTGGTTTTTGCCCTTCTTTCTGTTACTTTTGTGCATCACATTTATTGATTTGAGTATGTTGAGCCACCCTTGCATTCCAGGAAAAGAAATCCCACTTGGTCATGATGTGTAATCCTTTTCATGTGCTGTTGAATTTGTTTTGCTCATATTGTGTTGGGGATTTTTGCATCAATAGTCATCAGGGATATTGGTCTTTTCTTTTTTTGTTATGCTTTGGTATCAGGGTAATGCTGGCCTCATAGAATGAGTTCGGAAGTATTCCTTCCTCTTTAATCTCTTGAAAGAGTTTGAGGAGGATTGGTTTTAATTCTTCCTTATGTTATGTGAATTCACGAATGAAGCCATCTGGTCCAGAGCTTTTCTTTGTTGAAAAGTTTTTGATTACTTCTTCAGTCTCCTTACTAGTTATAGGTCTGTTACAGAGTTTCTTCTTCATGAGTCAGGCTTCATAGGTTTTATATGTTTCTAGGACTTTGTCTGTTTCATCTAGGTTACCTAATTTGTTGGCATAAGATTGTTCATGGTACTGTATTATCCTTTTTATTTCTATAAAATCAGGATTGATGTCCCCACTTTTATTTCTGATTTTAGTAATTGAAGTCATGTCTCTTTTATTGTCAATCTAGTTAATGAATTTTACTAGCTTTGGGTTTAGTTTGCTCTTCTTTTTCTATTAATAGTTCCTTAAAGTGTAAAGGTAGATTGTTTATGTAAGCATATAAACACTTACTGTTTACAACTATAAATTTCCTCTTTTCTTGCACTGCTTTTTCTCCATTCCGTAAGTTTTGGTATGTTGGCTTTTCATTTTCATTTGTCTCAGAATATATTCTAATTTCCCTTACGATTTCTCTGTTGACCCATCAGTCTATTAAGAATGTGTTAATTTCTAAATATTTGTAAATTTTCCAGGTTTTAGTTTGATTTTATTGTGATAGGAAAATATACTTGTTTGATTTCAATTTTTAAAAATGTATTAAGACTCATTTCTTTACTCATGAAAAATTTTCTACATACACTTGAGAAAAATGTGTTGACTATTGTTGGATTCAGTGCTATGTCTATTAGGTCCACATGGTTTATAATGTTGTTTAAATTCTCTGTTTTCTTATTTATCTTCTATATGATCGTTATGTCCATTATTGAAACTGAAGTATTGAAGTCTCCAACTATTTTTATAAAACTGTCTATTTCTCCCTTCAATTCTATCAGTATTTGCTTTACATATTTTAAAGTTCTGATGTTTGGTGTATATATATTTACAATTGTTATATTTTCTTGGTGAATTGATCTTTTCATGAGTATTTAAAGTTCTTCTCTGTCTCTTGTAACCACTTTTGACTTCGAGTCTATTTTGTCTGATATTAGTATTGGCCACCCCACCTCTTTTAGTTACTATTTGCATGGACTATCTTTTTCCAGCCTTTTACTTTCAGCTTGTGTGCATCCTAAGATCTAAAGTGAGTCTTTTATAGCTATCGTATAATTGAATCATGTTTTTAAATCCATTATGACAATCTATGCCTTTAGTTGGAGGAGTTTAATCAATTTACATGTAAATACTAATAAGGAAGAACTAACTTTTGCCATTTTGTTACTTATTTTCTCTTGTCTCATAGCTGTTTTGTCCCTCATTTCCTCCATTGCTGCCTTCTTATGTGTTTGATTTTTGTTTTGTAGTGACACATTTTGATTCCCATCCTTTTTTTCATATATCCTATAAATATTTTCTTTGTAGTTATTATAGGGATTATATATAACATCCTAAAGATATTACAGTCTCATTTTTATACAAATTTAACTTCAGTTGCATTCAGTAACTACCCCTATACTGCTCTGCACCCTATACTGCTCTGCCCCCCTTTTCTGTTATCGATGTCACAAATTGTATCAACATAGATTATGTACCCATTAACATAAATTTATAATTTTTTATGCATTCACCTTTCAAAGCTCATAGAAAATATAGTGTGGAGTTACAAACCAAAATGACAGTAATCCTGTTTTTTTTATTTGCCTTTGCATTTATCTTTATTGGAGATCTTTAGATCTTCATATGCTTTGAGTACTGTCTAGCATCCTTTCATTTCAACCTGAAGCACTCCCTTTAGTATTTGTCGCAAGATATGTGTGGTGGTAATGAACTCCCTCAGTTTTTATTTACCTGGGACTGTCTTTATTTCTACCTCATTTTTAGTGGACAGTTTGGCCAAATACAGAAGTCTCATTTGACATATATTTTCTTTTAGCATTTTAAATGTATCATCCACTGCCTTCTGGCCTCCAAGGTTTCTGCCAAAAAAATTGGCAGAACATATTTAAGACAGTTGTTTTAAAGTCTTTGTCTAACAAGTCAAATATCTATTCTTCAGGAATGTTGTATTCCTTTGAATGGGCATGTTTTCCTGTATCTTTGTGTGGCTTGTGATTTTTGTTTTTTTAATTGGACATTTGAAAAAAGTCACCTCTGTCAGTCTTTGTAGACTGGCTATGTGCTGGGACAGTCCTCTGCTGGTTAGCTGAGCATGCCCTGTGCCTAGTGATCAGCCTAAGGTGAAAGCTTAAGGTCTTAGGACTTTTCTGAGCATATGTATTGCCTGGGCCTGTGTGTGGCTTTCTCAGTTTCTCCTGTTTACAAGGCTGCTTTTGAATGTCTTAATGCCCCAAAGTCATACTCCAGCTTCTCCTGGATCCTTAGGCACGGTCTATTGTATCTTTCCACCATAATCTTTTGCCCCAAGCGTCAACAAATTTATAGTGCCCCTGGAGCTTTCATAAATGGTGCCCACCACTTCTCCCACCTGAGATCCCAGTTAGGCAGGAAGGAACCAGTCTTTCTGGTAGGCTCATAGTGGTTAAAATGTTGGAAGAAAGGTCTGCTCTCTTCCCTCTTGTTTGAAGGGAGGAATTGGGATCCTGATGGCTGCCTCCTTGAGACCCAGATAAACCATAGGAGTGGGGCAAAAGAACAGAAAAATGCTATAAAATTTTTGCACATGGCTCTTTCTTGATTGGGCATTTGCTTTGTTGCCATAGACCTTTGACTGCTTCTCATAGCTCCTATAAGGTTAATTCAACTGGTTTCCAGTTGTTTTTGATGTTTTTGTGAGGGCATGAAAGCCTAGGGCTTCTTAATTTGCCATTTTGCTGATGCCACTCAAGAATACATTTTAAATTATAAAAACAATAGAATCTTACTGAAGCAAATTTAGAGCATACGGAAAAAAATTCTCACACACCTCTACCACCCCAGAGTAGCCACTATTTACATTTTGGTGTGTTGCCTTTCACGCTTTTCTTTTTCTTTATGTCTCCTTTCCCTTTGTCCTCCTTCTTGTTCCCTTACTCCCTACCACCAATAAACAGGAAAAAAATAAATATAAAAAATAAACACTAAACGTAATTTTCGTACAGTGTTAATTTTTTATAAGTACTAAAACTTCCATTTATGTTTCTGAAAGAAAATATTGTAGATATTTCTGATAACCTCCAAATGCTTGGGTTTTATTCTGTCTAATCTTTCTTCCTATATTCAAGTTGTAAGAGTTAAGAAAGAAGCAGGTCTAGACAACCTATAGGTTACTTTCCGGTGACTTATGTATTTCTGGTATTTTTATATCTAATAAAAAGTGGCATCCCTTCAGTCAAGGGGGTATGCCCAGGCTACTTGGAAAGGATCTTCTTTCTTTTGAGAGCTAATATATAAAGAACTCAGCCTGGATGTATAAATATTGTGACATCAGTTATATTTAGGCTAAAGATGCCTCTTATATTCTAAGTGAATTATTAACAATAATTCTGTCATTAATTACCATAATATGATTTATAATTTATTTTAACTCTTATATATATCAAAGCTGTTTATATTTTGGTAAAAATTAACTATATACTTGTACTAGTTACTGTACACTAGACTGTGTGTACTATACTGGACACGGAGGGTGAAAGAAGAGCATGTGATCAGAGTAGAAATCATGCCCTAGCTTCCTCCATTCCTACCTCCTACCTCAAGCAGAAGTAGGATAAAAAGTAGTTACCTAAGAACTTTTGGAGTCTGGTTTATGGAGAAATAATACCCTTATACTTACACTGATGGATGGGTAAATTAGAAAGTGTTTTTTGTGTGTGATTTAGAGTTTTATGCTGAGGTGCAGTGTGATTACTTTTTCTTGTTTGTATCAGCAGATTTCTACTTTTTATAGCTGCATGATTTCTTGCTTTGGTTATTCATTGTTGTCTCTAATAAAGAATTATACTTTTTACTTTTTATTTCACTGAAGCAGCAGTATGTAATCCAACTAGGATTTTTTCATAATGACCAACTTTGGTCTTTAGGAATACTTTACTATTGAAAATGTAGATTATCGTGGTAGATACATTAGTTATTTTGTTTCGTTTTTGAGACAGAGTCTTATTCTGTTGCCTGGGCTAGTGTGCAGTAGCATCATGATAGCTCATTGCAATTTCAGACTCCTGGACTCAAGCTATCCTGCCTCAGCCTCCCGAGTAGCTGAGACTACAGTCGTGTGCCACCACTCTCGCCGTTTTTTTCTATTTTTTGTAGAGACGGAGTCTCGCTTTTTGCTCAGGCTGGTCTCAAACTCCTGGCCTCAAGCGATCCTCCTACCTTGGCCTAGATACATTACTTTTAACAAACACAGATGATATAATTATAAAACGGAAAAGAATCCTTGAGTCTGATTTGGTAAGAAACTGTAATATATTTTCTAATGTCATTTCCTTGTCCCACCAAGAAGTACTTGCATATAAAAAGCAAGTTTGATTACAGCATTTTTTGAATATTTAAGGTGGTTAAAGTGGCTGAGTTTAACAGATATTTTCTCTTAATTCCTTTTAGGTGAATCTGGATTGGGAAAGTCGACATTAATCAACTCATTATTCCTCACAGATTTGTATTCTCCAGAGTATCCAGGTCCTTCCCATAGAATTAAAAAGACTGTACAGGTATGTATATTCATATTGTTAGTTGAAAATAAGCTGGAATAATATTAATACACACAAAACATGTGTGACTCTTACTATGCTCACCTAGAGGTAAGATGCAAATTTGGCTTTAGTCAGTGTAAAGTGGTAAATATGACTTCATAAAATTAAAAAAACCTGTAAGAAGAAGTACACTTGATCAGGGGAATTATCTTGATTAGAACCTTCCAAATTTGTCCTGAGGACCATCCTAGAGATAACACTGTGAGATTAGTAAATCAAACAAGGTTGTCCTGTTCAGTGTGGTAGCCACTTGCCACATGTGGCAATTTAAGTTTAAATCAATTAAAGGTAAATAAAATTAAAAATGCAGTTTCTCAGTTGTCCCAGACACATTTCAAGTGCTCAGTAGCTACACGTGGCAGGTGGCTACCATTTTGGGCAGCACATATCTAGAACATTTCCATCATTGCAGAAAGTTGTACTGGACAGTGTAGAGCAAACATGATTCATAGAAAAGCTATGGTTATTTAAATACAGTGTTCTATAGTAGTCAGTGGGATAATATCATAGTTGAATGGCAATAGCAATTCTGTAAGACTCCCAGGCTAGGTATAGTCTAATTTAGTGCTTCTTAATCTTTAATTGTATTCAGATTACCTGGGGATCTTGTTAAATGTCCTGTTTTAGTAGGTCTGAGATTGGCTGAGCTTCTGCATTTCTAACAAGTTCCCAGGTGATACTGATACTGCTACCTGGTGAATCCCAGTTTATGTAACAAGGAGCTAGACTCTGGACTCTAGATATGCACTTTTTAATACAGCTGCCTTTAGCCACATGTGGCTGTTGAGCTTTTGAAATGTCGGTGGTCCAAATTGAGATGTTCTGCAAGTATAGAATACACCCCAAATTTTGAAGACTTATGTAATATGTAAAAAAAGAAGGTAAAGTAGGTCTCATTAATAATTTTTTGTACTGATTTAATATTGCAGTGATATTTTGTATAGGTATCAGTAAAATTTATTAATTCTTTCATTACTTTTTAAAGTAGCTACTAAAAATTAAAATTATGTGGCTCACATTGTATTTTTGTTTGGCAACATTGCTCTAAACTATTGATTTAAAAAAATTGTTGGTGGACTGATAAAGTAATACATAGCACATGAGCAGAGATGAGGGAAGGAAACAGTTCAGCTGGAGCAGGCTTCATCGAAGCAGTGAGGCTTAGAGCTAGATTTGAAGGAGTAGAAGTTACTGTCCCAGCACACAGGATGGAAGAACAGTCTTTATATTCTGGGCAGAAACTCACGTATATCAAACTACAAAATGTGGTTTAATAATTAGATCCCTAAGAAGTAATTTTGTGAATATATTATTTCTTCTTTTTAAAGTTTTTCTCTTTATTCTAGGATTTTTTGGGGGGCTGGGGGGTAAACTTTACAGGGCTTGAGATTTAAAATTACCTGCAAAAATGTGCTCTAAAGATTTGATCCTACATGGCTTATTTATTTTATGATCAATATTAAAAATTTTAATTCTAAGCAAGAAAATAAACTTTTAACTTTATTAATTTAGGTCTTTAAGATTATTAAACTTGAAAATTTAAATGAAATTTAAATGAACTCTACAGTATAGAGTCCTAAGTTCAGAAATATTTAGTGTAAAAAATCTGTTAGATATTAACTCTCATTTACCTCTTGTTGATTATTTCCAGTGAGAAAATTTTCTGAGTTCTCTTTGTAGTTCTAATATATAGCATAATGCCAGGCTTACATTAATAATAAAACTTAACAACTTAATGAGTTATTGTCATCTTCCAGGTACTATTCTAAGCACTTTAGATGCATTAACTTATTTAATTCTTACAACTTCATGAGGTAGGTAGTAGTATTATCCCATTTTACAAATTAAGAAATTGAGGCACAGAGATGATGATTTGCCTGGTGAATGGCAGAGATAGCATTCAAATCCAAGCAGTCCTATGTACTCTGTACTTATCAAACTATATTATCTGTGTGCCATACATACTTACTGTTAGTTGCATGGATTAATCAGTTTTTTTTTTGGGGGGGGGACAGAGTCTCACTCTGTTGCCCTGAGTCGAGTGCTGTGGTGTCAGCCTAGCTCACAGCAACCTCAAACTCCTGGGCTTAAGCCATCCTCCTGTCTCAGCCTTCCCAGTAGCTGGGACTACAGGTGTCTGCCATGATGCCTGGCTAATTTTTCTATTTTTAGTAGAGACGGCATCTTGTTCTTGCTCATGCTGGTCTCAGACTCCTAAGCTCGGGCGATCCTCCTGCCTCTGTCTCACAGAGTGCTAGGATTACAGGCACGAGCCACTGCTCCTGGCCAATTAACCAGTTCTTAGTAAGTGGATTAGTTTTTCTTTACTGCGTCTGTCTTTCCCTTTTGGGAGACTTTGGTCCAAAAGAGTATCAGTTTTTTTAGTTTATTTTGCATTTTCCTTTTGAATTCTGACATAGTGAGATAGTTTTCCCAGTTAAGCAGTTTAAACAAAATGAAGACAAAATGATTTGATCAGTGAACACATCTCTTTATCATAGATACATGATATATGAAGGTAGTTAAAAGAAACATAGAAAATGCCATATGGCTAATCTGTCTTATGCTAGCTAGTAAGAGATACTTGAAAGAAGTGGGTTTTTTGTTTTATTTTTTTATCTCAAATGTTACACACGTTTACTATTGTTTCTTAGGTTTGGATTTGCAAGCTGGACTCAGGGAGGTATTGACTTCCCTTTAGGTACTAGGTGTGAAATTCCAGTAAACTCTGCTGGGTAGGTGACAGAAGCTAGTGAGCTCATAAGTTTTGTACCTTATCATGTTTTATTTTATTTCGATAAAGACAATAGAACTGTATTTCTAGCCCTCTTGATTCACCCATGCAACAATTTTGCCAGTGTCTAAACCGATGAAATCATTGGCATATGTAATCTCAGGTCTTCCATACACAGCAATCTGTTTAACATGCTCTAGAACAAAATATTTACTTAATGAGAGATTGCTTGTAATGTGGTTAAATTTGAGCTTATTCTGTCCTGGTCTACATATTGCTAAAAACAGGATTCATATCAAATTGAGAGATTGTATTTTTTATTGTATCTTCTCAGTTTCATAGTGAGCATGCTTTTATAATCAGAAAAATGCCTCTTACAAAAAAAAGGCATAATTTAATCATAGAGTTTTATGAGTTTTCAAATATGTATCCAGGTAACTACTACCCAGATCAAGATGGAGTACATTTTTAGCACCCTAGAAGGCTTCCTTGTGCTTCCTCTCATTCACTATCACCCCCCCCATAGACTGATTTTGCCTGTTCTTGAGCTTCATATAGTTATACTCTTTTGTGTTAAAATATGTTTTCTTTCACTTAAGATTATGTCTGTTATTTATTCATGTTGGGTGTAGTTGTAGTTCTTTTTCATTGCTGTATAACATTCCATTGTATGACTATATCACAGTGTACCCCTTCTATTTAGACAAACACTTGGGTTTTCAGTTTTTTGATCATCTTAATATTTTCTGTCATTTTCTTAACAATTTGTAGGAGTTCCTTACTGAAATAGTAATCCCTTACATTTTAGACATTGTAGATATCTTCTCCCAAGCTAGTATCTGTTAAAGATGTGATATACCCTCAATTTATTAGAATTCTTTTTACATTGGTCTAGCTCTAAAATTGTCTAAACTCATCTTACCTTCCTTTACGTTAACATTTCTAAGGTGTCCTCTTCTATTATGAATATTTTCCCGACTTTCTGTAACTTGAGAACAAAGGAGTAATGGAGGGATGAGAGTGTATCCATAGAAAGATTTTTAAGACGGGCTTGTGCACCACAGTTAAATCTTTTTTCTTTACCAAAAACAAGACCTATAGCATCTGAGAACTGGATTGATCCTGACTAGAATCACAGAGAAGTCCTCTTTCCTGAGTGAATCATGGTATTCCGTTATAAACCAGAAATGAGTTGAAGATCATCTAAACTCTTTTGCCCATTTGCTCAGGAAAGAACATGACATATTATGGGCAGGGCTAGAGTCATTCAAGAGGCCTGAATGTACTTAGAAAATAGAATGTAATCATCTTCTACAGTTGGCTGGCTCCTTACCAAGCCCAGTAGTCTAGTAGATGATCTACCCTTGGAAGCTCATAAATTCTCTCAGTGGAGGGGAGTGGTCATCAGTATTATATTATATCCCAGCCCAGACATATTAGACTGGTATAAACATACAATCTTGAGATTCAGAAGGCAAATGTCTGCAATTTTCCTGACCTTAAGGCTTTCTGGAACACTTCCAGCTGTCAAAAAAAGAAAGAAAAAAGAAAAATCCTCTCCTGTGATGTGACCAAATAAGGAGTGAAATTTTAATAAAGACCACAACCTCATTCTCCTCCCTAAACATTATCTATTTATAGGAGACCTGTATCTTAAAGAGGAAATGTACTCACATTCACAGTTTTGGAAGGAAGGAGAAGCAGTTTACTCTGAACAGAGAGCTGATTCTGAGCCTCCTGCGTAACAGTGGTTCTGATTCAAGTGACATTTTCAGTATTAGATAGAAGCTCTCTGAAATTGACTCTTAACCTCCTATCTTGGGTCTGAGGACCTGAGCAATGCATTTCCAGATGTGAGCTGACACTAGTCCTGGAGTTCTTTATACCAGTGATTCCCAAAATTGAGTATGCATCACAGTCACCTGGAAGGCTTGTTAAAATGCATATGGCTGAGTCCCTTCTTCACAGTTTGCTTTATAATAGGTTTGAAGCAGGGTTTGCATTTCTGTTAAGTTCCCAGATTGTGTCACTGCCAGTCTGGATACTACACTTTGAAAATCACTGTTCTGTATTGTTCCTGGCCTACTGCAAACTGTTTTCATCCTATCTCTATGGGGGAGAAAATAGGAGAGCGAAGTGTTTTTCCTTAGTTCTTTCAGAACATTTTAAATTGAATGAAGTGGCAGTATTGTTACTTCTATTTTCATTCATATATTTTTTCCCCAGTAGACTGATTAAAATGAAGTGACAGAAAAAATTAGACATTTGAACTCTACTTCATGTTCCAATCTCAAATGTCATCTGATCTTTCTTGGGAAAAACTACCCCTTATTCTGAGATTAAGTCCACTTCTTTTTTCCCCCCATTTCTTTTTTTTTTTTTTTTTTTTGAGACAGAGTCTCCCTCTGTTACCCTGGCTAGAGTGAGTGCCATGGCGTCAGCCTAGCTCACAGCAACCTCAAACTCCTGGGCTCAAGCGATCCTACTGCCTCAGCCTCCCGAGTAGCTTGGACTACAGGCATTCACCACCATGCCCGGCTCATTTTTTCTATATATTTTTAGTTGTCCAGATAATTTCTTTCTGGTTTTTTTTTTTTTTTTTTAGTAGAGACGGGGTCTCGCTCTTGCTCGGGCTGGTCTCGAATTCCTGAGCTCAAACAATCTGCCTGCCTTGGCCTCCCAGAGTGCTAGGATTACAGGCGTGAACCACCACGCCCGGCCCCCATTTCTTAATATATTAATTTTCTCTTAATATATCCTATTACAAGAATTTTTTTGTGAAATGACAGTGTTATTTTTTTAAGTTCTTAGTTGGCAACTTTATGCTGGTCTCCTTTAAAACTTTTTCTTGGTCTGTGAAGTTCTATAAATTGCTATTGTAGATTAAGTGGGTACAAAAATTTTGAAAGTGATAAAAAGTGAAAGCAGTGGATCCTATCTCTAGGATAACATGCTTTGTAGACTCCTTGAAAATTTTTTTATAGAGCCCGATTATGAAACTGCCCTGTTGATATTGATTCAATTTTGATAGTCTTTTGAACCAGTCATTCACATAACAGATATTTGAATGCTTGTCTTATACCAGGTGTTGGGGCTATAGTGATGATGGACATAGTCAAAGTTCTTAAAGATCTCACAATCATGTGAAAAATACAGACAAATGATTTAGTGAGAAAGATGCTGCTGTAAGGTACTATAGAGGTGACATTGGCAAGATAGATTTTAGTCAAGTGGTAGGGATGGAGGGCAAGATGGAAGTGCATAGAGAAGTGAGTGGTAAATGAGGCCGTAAAGGTGGGTGATAGCTAGGAAGGATGGGAGGAGAGAGAATGTCTAGAGGTGAGTGCAGAAGACTGGGAGAGTGGTTAGATTATTTTCAAGAGACCTGAGAATTGTTATATCCCATGGGGAATCAGTCCCCAAGAAATGAAAGATTGAAGATACAGGGGAAATAGTGTAAACTGTTGTCTAGTTGACTCTAAAATGGAAAGTGATCAGATCCCCAGCATAGATTGAGAAATTAGCTGTAGAAACAAAAGAGATCTATTCCACACAATAGGAAAAAGCACAGTGCTGATTCAGGCAAACTGGGAATGCACTCATCTTTAAGTGGAAATGTTAAGGTACTTTGCTGAGTATGGTGGCATACATGGTAGAGTAGGGGGCTTGGAAGAGCCATACTGGGAAATGGGAGAGACATGAGACTAAGGAACACATATGAGGAGTATTAGACAGTAGGGAAATTCCTGTTGAGGTTGAAGGTGATGAATTTTATGGTGTGCGGACAGAAATATGGGTAGATGGGTTAATCCAGAATGAAATTTGAGTTGTAAAGGGAAAGAAATAAAGGTTTTGGGAAGGGGGTTGCTAATAGAAAATGAAAGAGGGAAGGGATATGAGGTCTCAGTGTAAGGAGACAGGGATGTGAGGGGTAGTGATTCAGAGAGTAGAAGGCAGAATTAGAGTCTTTGGTTCAACTTTCTTTTCAATAAAGTAATTATGTGCCTTGATGAGAATGCAGTAGTTTTAGGCATAACTATTGTACTATTGGTCATTTCCTCTTTCATTTCCTTGTGGAACATGATGAAGTAAGATGTTTGTCTTTTGATCCATTAAATAATCAAAATAGATAGTTCCTGTGTTTGAGCTAAGTGGAATGTCTTAGGCTTTTTAAGTCTCTTCAGAGTTTTGGCTGTAATGCCATTCATTTACTGAGCAAGTTATAGGTAGAGGTGAGCTCTTGACAGAAAATTTTAACTGTCTCTTCAAAATTTTTTGTACTTAATTAAATAACATTTTATATTTACTTTAATAAATGTCTTGTAAACATTAGGTTAGAAAAGTTCAATGTATTTAGCAGTCTTATGGTTATGAAGCTGTATGACAAACATTGAAGGTTTTTGACCTTTTTTCCCTCACAGATTGAAAAATTGAACAATATTAGAAAAATGAGTATTTTGGAATGCTGGAATCTAGGAAGCAAAAAGAGGCCTCAATAAATCGATTATACATAAAAATACATAATGGGCTTTAGTTTATTTTTCAGAGAGAAACAGAGTTGAAAATGCCCTCGATTCATTCCTTTGGTATTAAATTATGCATTTAATCTTGGAAAACTGAGTGATGCCATAAAATATGCTGATGTGACCTGCTTAAGGAAAAGTGCATGGGAAAGTGGCCGTTTGGAATAGATTTGTTAAGAAAAGTTTGAAATTCCTGGACTTGAACTAATTTGTTTTCCATGGATCCCATGAGGATACTTGTAAAACCAGATGATAGGATACAGTTGGATCCTGTGAATGGCACTAATTTACAGTTTTCTGGATCTGTTCCATATGTGCTGATTTCTTTGTATTTGACCATGTATGGATATACAGAATTTCATAGGCCAGAGTATAAAAGAAGATTTATAAACAGACTTTAAAGTATATAAAATACAAATCTTAATTTTTCTTATCAAGTCAATAAGTTGCTGAACTGATTTTTTTTTAAATGAGTAAACATATTAAAATTTAAGCTGTTATGTTAAAATGTGTGATTAGTATACAGCATATTACTGAAGGTAAATGGGCATAGGGAACCAGAAATGGTTTGAAATAAAATTGGGAGATGATTGATGTAGAACTACTATATTTTGGCATCAGTTTCTAGTATACTGTATAGTACTATGTCATTTAAAAGAATTATTAGGTAAAGGGGTGGTATGATTACTTCGGATATTTCTGCTTCTGTGACAGTTACCGTAAATAAATGACCTGTTTTGATGAAGGAGATGGGGGTGAATTCAGGATATACTGAGATGTTAAATTTGACCAGGTTGTCCTTTGACTTGAGAACCACCAGATAAATAAAATGTGAACTCCTTGGGCCAGATTAGATGATATCATTTAAAAATATTTTTAGTTTTGATAATCTGACACTAATGAATCATTGTTTTCTCTGAGTTATTTTTGCCTGGTTCATATTTTTAGGATAACCTAATAATTATCTAATAATTATCTTAGTTATGTGGTGTGTAACAGTGATCTCCCAAATGATATGTATCCATTGTTGATACTGAGGATGATCAGAAAATAGTACAACTCCTATTTATTGATGTTTACTTTTTTAGTTTACAGAGAAATTAATACATATTAATTAATATTTAATATTCAGATTGCCAATAGTACATATTTGGTAGATAAACAAGTATATTTGGGATGCTCAAAATTTTTGCTGAATCAAAGCAGTTTGAAGAACATTCATCTAAAAGATGTTGGCTTCTTATTTGTCTAAAAAGTAAGAAGCCCCTTTGTAGACATGCATGTCCAAGTCTCAGACAATTTTTTTTCATTTTAATAAGTTTTGTTCTTGATAATAAAATTCTATTAAAAAACTCTTAACTTGCTATAGACCTTCACTGTTGGGTTTGGTAGTCCCTGGCCATATGTGGCTATTTAAGTTAATTTAAGTAAAATTAAACATTCAGCTCCTCATTTGCGCTAGTCACATTTCAAGGGCTAAGTAACCACATGGGCAAGTGGCTACCACATTGGACAGTGTGGATACAGAACAATTCCATCATCTCAGAATGTTATTGAACAGTGTTGCTACAGACTTTCTTGCTCTGCAATCTTAGTCTCAGTTTCTCAGTCTCTTCATATATCAGCCGATATCTATAAAAAATTCCGAAGGGAAATAGAACAACAATCTCTAGAGGTGTACCAAACTTTTTCTACCCAGAAATTAGTCATTTTTCCTTTCCAGATCTTATTGGTCAACATAAATGGTTGAAGCTGCTTTTCATGTGCCCATGATCACATTTTTCTCTAAAGACTGGTAGTCCTTAATTTATACCATCTTAGGGCATTTACAACTCAGAGTTTGAGTATAATTCTTGCCTCGTAAATTAGCCTATCAGCATACCTGGAGCCTCTAGCCTTAATAAGCACTTGATATAAAGGTGTATTGAATGAAAACCTATTTTTTTGTAAGGGAATTATTCCCCTTTTCTATTTGAGTCTGTGTGTTCGCTTTATCTCAGGCTCCTGAAAACTGGTAGTTTGCATTTAGCAGTAGCATATGCCCAGGCTGAATGATAAATACTTTCTGATACAGAGCTTGGGTTTACAGAATATCTTAAATTGTGCCAGGAACTGTTGTTATTGCTTAAGTCCAATACCCTGTCTCAAACAGAACATTTTAAAAAATTCTAAAGAGAACTCACTATTTTAATCAGAGTTAGTAGGATTTTGCCCTACCAGAATACATTTTTTTTCACTGTGTGAACTTTTGCCGATTATGTTGTCCAGAATGTAAAGTATCACATTTGAGAAGAGGATTAGACCTCAGCCATGACATAAACACGAGGGTAATTACAGCCCTGCTGAGAAAGAATTGGGAATGGTAGTAAGTTCACTTGAGTAATTAGTTTGGACTAGACTTGATAGAGAATAGTCCAGAAAGGCATTTAGTATAAATGGTAGATTAGATGTGCTTGTCTGATTAGTCACATTTGAACTCTGTGAATTACTGAATCACTCAAATTGTTTATTTGCAATATTAGATGTGCATTTATATGAGTATTATATGGCTTTAATGGTTATTACTATTTTATCACTTCATATTCTTTATATCAAATATGAGCCATAAACCCAGTATGAGTCTGCCAAGAGATTGGCATACTGTTTACATATGTGCTTTTCTTTCAAGTAACCAGAACTTCTCATGTCCACAATCATTGATTCTAAGAAAATGTGGGGATGGGTAGATTTAATTTGTAAATAGTTTCCCAGTTGGTTTTGATCAACTCGAGCATCCCTACCTCTTACCCCTTGTAGGATACCACTGGTGTTACATATAATATGAACATCTATACCAATGACTCTTGCAGGTGGAACAATCCAAAGTTTTAATCAAAGAAGGTGGTGTTCAGTTGCTACTCACAATAGTTGATACCCCAGGATTTGGAGATGCGGTGGATAATAGTAATTGGTAAGACGGGTTTGTCCTCACAGCTTTCCAGTGCATTTGAGGTACCAGGGTGGTTAGACTTTTCCTGTGTAACATTTTAATACTTCTCATCTTAGCAAGGATCACTGAACTTTAAATGATATGACTTGGGTTCATATACCAGCTTTGCCACTTACTTAACAACTTCTTTGAACCAATACTCTTTGCTATAAATTGGAGATAATACCTATCATAAAATTGTTTTTAAGAAAAATTCTAAAACAACATAGCTAGATATAAGAACTCTCATTATAAGAAATTTAAAACTTTTCACTTTAATTTTACCCATTCATATAAATGATTTTCTATCACATCCTAAATTTAAACCTGATTTTTAGACCTTCAGTTTTTCCTTAAGTCATAAGTGAAGAAAATAATCCTGAAATTTTAGTCTGAAGTAATCATCTTAGTATTTTATAAAAAATACTTTTCTTTGAGTTCCACATTATTTTTGAGGTAATTTTCTGTCAACCCTTAGAACTCCTAAATAAGTTTCTCGTGAGGTTTTTATATTGTTTAAAGTAATCTCTTCATTTGAAATTAAAACTCTGTGAATATAATTGTTTTCATATTGTAATGTCTTAGCATTGATATATTTATTAGTGCAAATAATATACTAATAATTAATTTAGCTGTGTTTTGACACTAAATTTTTTTATTTGGAAAGTTTTGAAATAATGAATCAAGATTTATTCAACATAATTTATACCTGTCTTTAAATCAGTGTATAGAATAATTTGAGATGTCTTTTGCTGGTAGATTGGTTTTGCCTATTTAAAAATATTATTGTCCTTCAGCAGTCATCAATTATTCATTCATATATAGAATTGCAACTTATTAATAATTGTTTTGTTTATCTGCATTCTATAGCTGGCAGCCTGTTATCGACTACATTGATAGTAAATTTGAGGACTACCTAAATGCAGAATCTCGAGTAAACAGACGTCAGATGCCTGACAACAGGGTGCAGTGTTGTTTGTACTTCATCGCTCCTTCTGGACATGGGTCAGTGCCTAGATGCTTCTGATACCTTTTTGTTGTTTACTATTACTCACCTTTGTGTGCATATTTTAGCAGTATTTAAGTCTGTAGAGTACATATAACTGTACCCAGTAATAAAGTACCAAATTCCATACAGAAATGTGGGTTTTTTTCCTACTTCAGAATATTATGGGGCTTCAAACATTTTGGTTACATGAATTACTTTTGTACAGTTTTGAGTCAAAGTTAAAGAAATGTCTTAGAAAAACTTTTTCAAGTCCTACGTAAGCTAACAATGATTCTACTCCTTAGATCCTCATTGATAAGGATTTTACCTGCTTCATGGAAAGGAACAATGTTTCCACCATGGTTTGAGATCTCAATTTGTCTAATTTAGCTTTCGTTTTGACCATTCTGCCACTAATTAAACTACTAAATGAGGAGAAGCAACCATGACAGTTAGATTTAGACATATTCTAAGAAACTCCAAAGATGGTATTTATTATAAGTATAATGGAGTTGGTTATCAGAAATGCTGAAGTGTGAATGTTCTCTTGTGTGATTTCTTTCTTTAGTAAATCTTTTTGGCTTTTGTTTTACCTTAGCTGTCAAGTCACATTGTTTAGGTATAATGTAGTCAATACTAACCTGCTTATTAGGACTTAAGACCTAAGTGTAGACATTCATCTGATCTGATTATTCTGTTTGTTAGCAGTTATAGCCTGTACTCTTTTTTGTTGTTGTTCTTTGTACTTCCTCTGTCATTTTTGAGTAAATACGTGTGTCATTGTCAACTGCAAATGTTTCTAATTACTCTTCTCCAGTCTTTTTCTTTGGGTAAATGACTCAGCATAATTCAGCCACCTGATGCCTGTAACTCCACTATCTGTCCACCAAAAGGAACTGGACTATTATTTAGCATCAGACTAAATAGCATTAAGTCATGTAACACCCAGATTGCGATAATGTTAACCAATTCCGTCATAAGTGTACCTTCCTCTACTATTTTCAGCTTCTCTTTCCATCTTTTTCCTAGATAGGCTGATGCTTGTTATCTCTTTCTTGACAGAGCAGGGAGCCTTAATAATATAGTTATTATTTTTGCACTGTCAGATTGGAGTGGTAAAGATGTTTCTTTCATTTCTTTTTTTCTTTTTTTTTTAATTTCAAAATATTAAGGAGGTAATGAATGTTTTTGTTACATAGATAGTTTTATAATGCCTAAGTCAGAGCTATTAGTATGCCCATCACCTGAATAGGAAGAACAGTGTTCATTGTACCCATTAGATAGGTTTTTGCCCCTTCCCACATCCCCTCTCCCCCCTTCTTGATTTCTGGTTTCTTCTTTTATGTCTAATATTCTTCTACAGTGTTCTCAAAAGTTTACATGTTTAAATCATTAAGTTGACTCACCTACTTAAAAGGCTCAAAAAAAGTAATCTCAAAAATATAACACATTGTATAACCTTTTAAGAGTACTTGTGTAGCTTCTTTTAATTTATATTTTTTTATCATCCTGGTTTAACTTGTTAGGATTTTTTATTGGAAGCCAGCAGAATGAAATCTTAATCTGCAGTTAAGTCAATAGAAATGTGTCAGCTTATAACCAGTTTTATTATTTTAGATCTTTTGGGCTTTCTCCGAGTTTTAGTAATTCTCATGAAATCACATTCCTCCTGTCCCCTCTGGGGAAAATTATATTTCTTAAAATTGCATGGGAAATAAGAGGTTTTTTTAAAGAAAAAATTTTATATGATTCAAATGAGATGTAGTGGCTTTGGGCCATTTAATTGTCACAAGGAATGAGAGTTAAAAATTTTTATTTTCTATGTATAAAAATGTGCTTTTTGAACAGCTTCTTAGCTTAACTATTTTTAGAAATGGTGTGAAGTTTTGCCCACTGTATGTAATACTATGGATTAACTGAAAGAATGTGACACTGAATTTTACAACATAGAGAGTTCCAAATCCCCTGGTCACTACGACTGAAATTCCATCCAATCTAATAAATGAATGAGGGCCTTTCTGTCTCATCTGGGTAGTCCCCAGATTCCCTTTTTAGGGGGAGCTTGTTTTTAGGACCTGGTTTATGATCCAATTATAAATTGATCCAACAGTGTATTTTCAGTGTCTTCTGCTTCATCCTACCAAGTGTCATCAATGAATGAAGGGTTAATTTATGATTTCAGCCATTATGGCTTCATTTGCCTTGTTCACTGTTTTGTAATTGCTATTAAAATTAAAAACTGATTTGGAATTTGAATTTTAAAATGGTGTTTTATCCTTTTAGTATTGATCACCACTTACAAAAAAATCAGTGTCATCCAGTAAGTTTCATACAGAAAATTCTTTTTCCCTTAGATATACATACATACATATATAAAATAAATATTTGTCATTTGCCCTGAAGTCCTTTATTATGCTGTAGACTTTGAGGTAAAATACTCTTTTCCGTCTAATGTGTATTTATCATCTAGAAACTCTATAAAGGTCTTCCTGCTTTTAAAAACAAGATTTAAAACTAAGTTTGTTGATGAAAAGAAGTGATATAAAACTAAATGGACAGAGGAAAAATTTCAGCCAGATTGTAATCTGTATTTGAACTAAATGTTTTCTGTTACTGACATTTTGTAGGCTTCTGAAATTTGTATACTAATTTAAGAGGGCAGAAGGATTTTATCAGGCTTTTACAAGGTTTTACCTTTTTTTCTAAAGTTTAGTTTTTAAACTGATATAAATGTTCTTTGGCTCTTTTGTTTTATATTTAAAAAGTTGACTTCTGAATTTCCTTATTGTTATTTTTAAATGTCTTTCTCTTTAAAAGTTGCAATATTATATTAAGCACATATTGTTTTACTTTTAAATGTAAAATCTTGGATTTTTACTTTAATATTTTATATAAATGCTCTTATGATTTATTAAAATTTTAGAGTAACTGAACTCTGCTTTTCTGTCACTGGCTTAAGTAGGCTTATATCTTTGTATAAGTCTATGATGTATAGCTTAATGAGGCAGTAGCAATTTAAATTTGTCATGAGTGTAAACTGGAAAGCGAACCATAAAAATTTAGAAATCTGAGATTGATTGAATTGTCCATGGCTTTTATATTTAGCGTTGTGTGTTGGTTGAAGTAAAGAAGTAAAACAAATTTTTTCAAAGACTGATAGGTTCTTTCAGTTAGCACTAATGAGGTAAGGGCACTGTTTACAGATAATATAGATAGTGTAGTGTTATTCTATCCACACATTCTTTTCCATTGTGTTCCCTATTCTCTGAATGCCAATATCAAATTTCAAGGGATTCAAGATGAGCAGAATTAGAATAGGAGGCAACTATCTTAATTCTCTGTATTTGCTTTCCTCCCTCCTTACCTCTTTCTTTCTTCCTGTCAGCCTCACTACCACAGTGAGGTATAGTATTCTTTGCTAATAAAAAATAATACCTCATTAGTCTCTGGGTCCCAATACTCCCAATTTTAAATATATATTTATTTCCCTTCATTTTAAAATGTTAGTTAATTTAATTATAGTCAATAAAATTAATAATACAATTAGACCTTTATTCCATTTTTCTCATGGAAGTTAAGGAATACCACTTTAGAAATTCCTATGCACAATATTTTCATTATCTTTATTCTTGTGGAACATTAACTTTTAGTTCACTGTATATTCTAGATGTGAGGACTTCCTTTGATTATCATTTAGAATTACTAAAGGACATGAGGAAAATCACAGCAGCTTACTTTGTTTGTCAATAAACACACTGTCTCAAGTGTTAGACACCACGCTAGGTGCTGATCAGAGGTCCAAAGTGCGGTGCTTTTAAGGAATTGGGAGCAGTTGAAAAAGGTTGGCACGTCAGAAGTAGCAGGTGGCAAAAGAAAGACCAGGAATGCTAAGAGATGAGGCCAGCTGGAGAATCCATGTCTTCACAGGCTTCGTAAGCCACACTAGCTAAGGAATCTGGCCTTTAGTAAGGTTTTTAGTCAGGGAATGACTCAATCAGATTTGGATTTAGACCACTCTGGCTCTAATGTGGATGGTTTGAACAGAAACCAGATAGCCTCATGTACTTACCCATTCCAAAAGTCTTGGTGGCCTGAACTAAAGTAATGGAAATGGAGAAAAATACATATTTATTCAGCAGGTCTTGATGAAGCTGTAGAAGAGGATTAGAGGAGGAAGGACTCTTAGGTTTCATGCTTGAGTATTTGGGTAGATTGTAGTACCATTCACTGAGATAGGAAGCATAGAAGAGGAGGGAAGGGGTTCAGGTGAGTTTTTGATTTTAAAGAGCCCATGGTATGTGCAAGTAGCATATCCACAAATCTGGAACTTAAGATCTGGGCTGGATATGAAGATTTAGTAGTCATTGGCCCATGAAAGATAATGGAAATCCATTGTATTGATGGTAATCATACAGAATGTAGAGTAAGAAGAGAAGAGGACCTAATAGAGGTATCTGAGGAATGTCCCTCTTAGAGGACTAACTTGCAAAGAGGATCCTGAAAAGTATCTGAAAGAAGAAGAGCTTGTGAGAGAATGATATAAAATACTGCCTAATAGGCACATTAGTAATGGTAATAAGGAGCACCTTCTCAAGTGTTAGATACTATGCTAGGTGCTAAGGATACAGATGGATGATAAGGTAAAGTATTTGGTGACCTTCTTGAAGGTGTAGATGCGAAGTGGAGGTAGCAGCCAGAAGTAGTGTTCAAAAGAGATGTTTTAGAAGATTCTTTTTTGAGCATCTTGTCTGAGAAAAATAGTTGGCAGTAAGAACTGAATGTGGAGTTGAAAGAGGACTACCAGTTTTCATTTTCAATAAAAACCTCAAGTATTTTGAGTAACAAATAAAGAGACAATTCTAGGAAATTCTATTAGGAGCCTTTCTGGTTTTTCCAGTTCCTCTTTAGAACCCCAACCCTATGACCAGGGTTTTCAAGGACAGGAGCCAAAGCCTTCTTAATCACTCCAGTGCTTCATGAGGTCCTGTTCAATCTGTTAACTGGCCCAATACATCTTCAGAGAGTGTTTCTGATAAGTAACTAAACTGGTTCCACTGTACCTAATTTAGCATTCAGAATGTGAAGAATCTATTCCAAATTCATCATGTTAAATACTGTGTATTTCAGACTTAAACCATTGGATATTGAGTTTATGAAGCGTTTGCATGAAAAAGTGAATATCATCCCACTTATTGCCAAAGCAGACACGCTCACACCAGAGGAATGCCAACAGTTTAAAAAACAGGTGAGCTGATGAGGTTAACTTGGGTTTCTCATACATTAACTTAATATACAGTTTTTATTATTTTTAGTATAATGTGTTACAGTCCTTTTCTCTTGCTGCTTTATTGTGTTGTCATATATATTGTATCAGAAATAACTCTTGAAAATAATCTTCTGCCTTAGTTTTCTACTCAAAACTCTTGTCCATTATCATAATACCTTTATCCTTTGTCATTTTTAAATAAAGCTATTTTAAATACTTTGTTTATATGCCACTCCCTCCCCCCTATACCCTTTAGAATTATTTTCTTAGCATGAATTTTCAGGAATGGGATTATTCTTTCAAAGGGTATGATTATTTTTATGGCTCTGTATCCCCTCGTCCCCACCCCTGTGCATTTTATCATGGTGCTATCTCAAAAAAAAATAATCAAATTCCTTTTATTTTGGTATATGTGTTTCACTATAACTTTTCTAGCATGGTCATTTTTATTTCAAAAACTTTTAGAATGAAGTGGTACCTAATTGTTTCTTTAGCTTTTAATTTTATTTTCCAGAAAAGGTGAACATTTTTTAAAGCAGACACTTACTTTTTTTAATTTCTTTTGTGAACATCCTGTTCAAATATTTTTGAGCAATAGAACTTGGTATTGTCTGTATGTGCTTACATGGGTTTATTTGTTTTTGTGAGACAGGGTCTCACTCCGTTGCCCAGACTAGAGTGCAGTGGCTTCATCATAGTTCACTGCAACCTCAAACTCCTAGACTCAAGCAATCCTCCTGCCTCAGCCTCTTGAGTAACTGGGACTACAGGCACATGCCACCATGCCTGGCTAATTTTTAAATTTTTTGTAGGGACAAGGTCTCACTATCATCCAAGCTGCTCTCTAACTCCTAGCCTCAGCCTCCCAAAGAGTTAGAATTACAGGTGTGAGCCACCGCTTCTGGCCTATATGGGTTCTTTTTATTGTGGGTGTAAAATTCTCTCTCATTTTAAGAAATATATTTCCTTTTCTGTCTTTTGTACCTTATATTTTATTTTGTTTTCATCATCCTTTATGTGATATATATAGTAGTTTATGCCATTTTTTTTAAAACCTACGACCCTGAGATTAAGAGTATCATGCTCTACCATCTGAGCTAGGTGAGAGACCACTAAGCTGTTTTTCTAAACTCATGTCCAGTTATCTTAATGATATTGAGTTAAGTAATAATTCATTTTCCTCCCTTTATTGTGTTTGGTTTGTTATATATTACATTTTATGAAATGTAGTGTCAATTTTTAGAAACTTGCTCCTAGTAGTCTGTTTTTTATTTTAGGCCAGTGTTAATATTTTTTAAAACACAGCAACTTTGTATAATATTTTAAAACAGATCTTAATTCTTTCTTACTGTCCTTATAGTCCCCTTTGTAACAAAATACTTTGTTTTTTCACCTTTTTCAATGTGAATTTTAGAATATACCTTGAAGCCTGTTACAAAAATAAAAACTTGTTGAAATTTGCTTTGAAGTTGTGTTAAATCCATATAAGTTTCAGTACATTGTTTTTAGTATATTTATTATTTCTGTATTTATTTTACGTTTTATTCACTGCCATTTTAATTTTGTAATGTGCTGTTTCTAAGTTTCAAATGCTAATAATGTAGTACATGTCTCCTCCTTTATTATGTGTCTCGATTTGGATTTGTACTGAGAACTTTGAAATAAAAACGATGACTACATAATGATCTCTACTTTCAAATTGGTCACATTCTAGTGGTTATATAATTTCTTTTTTGAAGGTGCTCAGTTGGGTCATTTTAATATACAACCTCTGACTAAGAAGCACTTCTCTTAGAACTGGCTATTATTGTTTCTTTTTCTCTTCCAGTCATGTATTTGTCATCTCATTATTTATTCTCATGTTTGTTTCTGTATAGGTACATACTCTAATCATGAAAGATGTGTAGCCCTGTTTTTTCCAGTGACAATTTTTACTTCTATTTACCTTTATCTAGTGTAGTAACCATGTAACACATTTCGTTTAGGGTCCCTTTACTGTTGCTGGGGACCCCTCCATGAGAGTTGGGCCAAAATATAAGTATAGGCAGGGAAGCTAGTTCTAGGTATATTAGCCGTGGGTTTGTATGGGTTCAAATGGGGTAGGTAATTGAAAATTATTTAGATATTTGTATTCTGTTTAGAATTTGGAGTGATTTTAGACAAGATAATTTAATTTGAACTAGGTCATTTCTGATGTTATTAATAAGTTATCTTCTTTAAGTTTTCTGCATTCTCCTCATTAACTCTTGAGCTTCTTAATTTCTAGGGTGTGTTTTCTCCCTGTGTATGCAGCTTGCCTAATCTTATATTTGTTGCTCCTTGATTTGTGTGTATGCACATGTACATGCAAGGATATTTCCTGATCAGTGTGCAAATTTTTCTCCTGGGGCCAATGCTGTACTTACTTTTACTCTTGCCAAATTGTACTAAAAATTTTAGGGTAAATTTAAGCCCTATTTAGTCAACTGAATAGGACAATTGGTGAGTTATATCTAAACAAAGAATCTCAGTCATTGTAAGTAAATGATATAAAGCCATTATAGTAGAAATCAACTTGAGAAATCACTTTCTGGAGTTTTATATCAATTTTGGAACTTTTTGGTATGACAACCATATGACTTTAACACTTTTTAAGTAATTGGATTTTGGTATTTATATATCAGTTTTATAGTTTAAAAAAAAAAAGACCAGCATAGTACTTTGATTTTAGATTACAGTTTTGCATCAGTGAAAAACAGTAACAAATCTGGAACTGAGGACTCATAGAGGAATCCAAAAGCATATAATGAAAATAAGGCTAATGTACTAATTATGTGTGATGCTTTTTACTAACTACTTCTCCTATTTTAGATAATGAAAGAAATCCAAGAACATAAAATTAAAATATATGAATTTCCAGAAACAGATGATGAAGAAGAAAATAAGCTTGTTAAAAAGATAAAGGTAGGTTCATCCTTATATATACACTAAAATGATACAGAGCCTGAAAGCATACTATAGTATCCACAGGAAAGACTGAAAATATCACTGTTGGCTTACCAAATGCATAGGGAGATTATTTAGTGTTGAGTTCAACTTTACAGTAAACTTTGTTGATTAGCTAATATATATAATAAGGCATTGTATGGAATAGCATGGTAAATAACATGATCCTTATCTCAAATAGTTTTTAATTAAGTGGCTTCATATTATATAATTTTCCTCCCTTAAGAAACAAGTGATGAGAAGGGAAAGGATTTATCCTGTTATGTTTTAATCTTCGTTTTAAGAGCCAGATAAAAATATTTTTTTTTTGGCCTTTTATGAAAGCCAACCAATATGGATTGTAAAATTTACAGCTAGACAGGAAAAATAAGTTCTAGAGTTCTGTCACACTGTAGGGTGGCTATAGTTAATAATTCTGTATTTTCAGATAGCTAGAAGAGAAGATTTTGAATATCCCCAACACAAAGAAATGATAAAAGTTTGAGGTGATGGATATGCTAATTACTCTCATTTGATCATTACACATTGTATACAGGTATCAGACTATCACACAGTACCCCATAAATATGTACAATTGTTATGTGTCAATTAAAAATAATAAAAACCAACCAAAAATCCACACCAACGTAATTTTCTGTGTTTTAATTTAATGTGGTTTCCTAAGTACCCTGGACCTAAAAACAGTGTACCGAATAATGGCATTATGTGGGCACATATCTTGGAATAATGAAATACTTATACCTGACCAGGGAAGAATTTCTGAAGTTTTATAAAATAGCTATTATATATTTCTGATAACCACAGAATTGTGAAAGATTATACTCTGAGTTAGTAAGGATGAATACAAATCTAGTCACCTGGATCTGAACTTCCAAGGTTGGAGCTTAGCAAATATACTATTCCCTTCTTCCAGTTCTGTTAGAATTGGTTTGTGATCAGGTGGGCAGACTAGGCAGTCACAAGCCTCACTGTTTTTCTTCTAAATGCCATACATTTTTAACTCTATTTTTCCCCCAGTATGGGACAGTTTTTTGGAGTAATTTTTAGCAAATAATTTGACTAGTATATTCTTTAGTATTCTTAAATTTTCAGAGAAAATATGTTACTTATTATTTACCTTGGTAGTTAATACCATGTAGTGGCAATTTATTAAATATTTGTTGAATGGCCTCTAAAAAAACTCAGAAACTATCAAAGTAATTTTTTTTTGCTAATCTGTTGAGTAATGTAACTTTTTATTTTTGAATTCGTGAGGGCTACAGAGTTGTATTTGAACAAGAATACTTTGTTTTATAGGACCGTTTACCTCTTGCGGTGGTAGGTAGTAATACTATCATTGAAGTTAATGGCAAAAGGGTCAGAGGAAGGCAGTATCCTTGGGGTGTTGCTGAAGGTAAGGTTTTCTTCAGTGAATGACTTTCTATAAGATCTTACAGATGTGATAAAAAAAATTTGTATTTATAGTAGTGTAATATGCAAACTGCATTGATATATTCTGGATTTTCAAGGATAGTTCTCATCTCAGTTTCTTTTAGTCCTCATTTTCCTCATAAGTATATTCCTATTTTTCAGATTTTGTATCCTACTAAGACAGGCAAGTATATGTTAAATCTTAAAATTGTAATACAGGTTGAGCATCCCCTAATCAGAAAATCTGAAATTCGAAATGTTGAAATGTTCCAAAGTCTGGAACTTTTTAAGTGCCCACATGGTGTTTAAAGAAAATACTAATTAGGATTTTTGGATTAGGGATGCTCAACCGGTAAGTATAACGCAAATATCCCCAAATCCAAAAAAAAAAAAAAAAATGCAAAACACTTCTGGTCCCAAGCATTTCAAATAAGGGACACTTAACCTGCCCCACCTTCCCATTCCTACCCCATCAGTAAGTCTATTTTTGTTTTCTTGTTTGAATACGTGCTTATAATTCAGGAGTTCTTTACCCAGGGTCCAAAGTTTGCTTCCAAGGGATCTGATGGACCTTCTGAAACTGAACATTTTGGAGACAAGGCCCGTCACTTTTATCTGAGTCTCAGATGGGTCAGGGGCCCTCAAGAATGATTGAAAACATTTATAAGCCAAGTTAAAACATTTACATTCTTCTTTCCTGAGGGCAAAAGTCACCTTTTTTGACATCACATCTTTAGAGTAAAAAAATTTCATTATTAAGAGATCCTGTTTAGTTTTGTAAGGATTTTAAATACCAGTAAAATCTTATAACATCAAACTTCAGAAGTCCTTTTGGCAACAAGTGTTTTCCTCAAATTTGTGTTCATTATATTGGGTTTAATCTGAGATTTAACAGTCTTTATTATAGTAAATTGCAACTAAGATTACGTCATGATTTCTATTTGTTGGTGTTTTTTGAACAATTATGTAATTTTTGGGTGATTTTCCCCACCAGTGACCCAGTACCTCATTCCCAGTTCTCTCTCATGCCCAGGTAACCTTCAGTTGCTGAGCTGAGGCTTTAGAACTTATACACCCCTTAAAAATATGCCCTGGAGAAAATGCTTTGCATCTCTAGTTTGCAGTCCCCCTCCTACCCCCAAGTAGTGTTCCTATTAGTGATATATTTTTAAAAAATAAAGAACCTTACATTTCTTGACTCACCTTTTCATTTTAGTTACCTTAAGGAGGTTTTTCCTAAAGTGATTCTGCCCTCACCCATACCACTAAATTTTTAAAGTGTATTTTATTATAATAGTCTAACTATATTATCTACCAGTATTTCCCCTTTCAAAATTTCAAAGTTGTTTGTTTCCAGAGAACTTATTTGTTAGGTTTATATATCTGTCTATGAGGCTTAAACTACAACAAAGTAATGTTATGGTGCACTAGTCTGTTGTGCCTTTAAATTGGGTACAATGTTAGTGTTAAACCTTAATGAAAAATTGATCCAAGCTGTTTTGCATATGGTCTCAATGTTTTTAACTGCCCCCGCCCAAGTTTCTGTGAAATTTCCTTTGAAAAGACTGGGTTTAGCGGAAATAATATATGTGGTCTGTTTTTTTTCTTACAGTTGAAAATGGTGAACATTGTGATTTTACAATTCTAAGAAATATGTTGATAAGGTAAGTGTGAACAATGATGAAAATGGCATAAGTTTTTTCTTTCCGTAAATAAAGTTAGAGTTGGACAGACTTACTTTTTGCCTTCTTTAAATGTAGCTAATTTACATTGTTAACCTCATTCTAGCAATGAAGGTAAGCACTGCATGGAGACAACTTAGATTTTTTTCTCCAAGGTTTTGAAGTCTTTAGGAAAAATACAATAATTTGTGTGGGTAGAGATACATAGGAAAATTAGTTTCTTTATCATTATCTTTTGTGTTGAGGTTTAATACTGAAATAACTATGGAAAGTGGAATAGAAAAGGCTGTTGTGTTTTTGCTTAATGTGAAAAGCTTGGGGAAACTCTAGAAGGGAAGGCTGTTTTTTGAGTGAAAAGCTGGACTTGAATGTTAAAAGGTGCACAGCCTGGTAGCTGGTGAGTAGGGCATTTTTTTATGTACTAGAACACAGCAAACAAAACCAATCTTCCTACCAGGCAAGAAAACATCCCTAAATTGTGCCTTACACACCTGCTGAAAGAGAAAGAAAGCCTATGGGAGCAGGACATTGAGGTCATCCTGATTAGAGCACCAGGACTTGAATTAGGAAAGCAGCAGCAGAGAGGAAGTCATGAAGAAAAAGTTTAATAGGACTAGAGACATTAGTAGGTAAGGAACAGGAAGGGGGGATCAAAGCGTGCCTCAGTGTTTTCATGTTAAGATACATTCCTTTCTCTTCCTGTCTCATCTCCTCTTCCCACTTCTCCTCCCTCATCTTGTTTCTCCAGGCCCTCACCACATACTCTTTTCAACCTGTAGCTTTGGGTGTCTGTGTTAAGTTGCTATCTATTCATTTTCTTACTAATCCCCACTTCCCAAATACACAGGAATTTCTTCAGCTATGTAGCAATAGTAACATAACATATGGATGATAATTGGAAATGATGGCATAATAAGGTCATTGTCACAAGAGAGTGAGAAAATTTAAGAGTCAAACTGCTACCTCAAGAGATACACTGGAGATGAGAGTGAATTTTGAAATCAAAGAAATTGGCATGTAACTGATCTTTTTCCAAGGGAACACAAGACCAGGTGTTTTTGGTAGGAAGTACATGACAGGGCTGATTCAGCAGTTGGAGTTGTCAGGCCTCACATAGTGGGAGAAGAGCAGATGGCCTGCGAGGGTCATCCTATGGATTTTGAGAATACAACACTTCCGATTCTATTACAAACTGTTCCCTTTCTCTCCCATTCAGAAGGTGTGACTTCAAAAGAACTAATAATACAACTGTTATGACAGTATATATGTAGAGAATGTTTAATAGGTATTAATTACCATTACATTCCCTCAGTTTTGGTTTTGTTTTGTTTTTAGTGCACAGCATCAGAAGATACCCTCTGGTTTTTCAATCTTCTGTGGTACTTGCCCAGTGTTTGACACAGTGGTACTCTATAACTTTTTTGTGTGTATTTTAAAAATATACAATCAGTAATTGCCTACATACCTACAACACGTGAAGGGAAGGCTAGTTACTGAGCCAGAGACTACTTGGAGTGTTTGAAGGTACACAGCCTGGCAGCTGGTGAAGGGGACTCCCTGGTATAAAAGGAGAGCAAATTGACCATGCCTGCAGAAAGATTTAATACTGCAAAGCAGCAAGACATTCATGCATAAAAATTCTAAAGTTATATAAGAAAGATGTATATTTAATAGAGCTCATATCTTTAAGACAAAGGCACCTAGTGGATATTTAATAAATACTTGAAGGAAGGAAATGTCAATACAAATATATTGCAGATGTCTGTAAATCCCAAGTAATTGAAATCTTGCATTTCAAAGTTAGGAATAGTGGTTGCTTCTGAGAAAGACAAGTTTAGATAAGTGTCATTTGGTTGGCTGCTGCAGGCAAAACAAGGAGGACAATGGAAAGGAGGAAAATTATACAGATATTTTCAGGGTGTGGGGATGGGTGATATAGAAATCAAACGGAAGGAAAACAAAAGGAGAGAAGAGAAAGCTATGATATCAGCAATGGGAAATGGAAGAGACAAATTCCTGAAACTGGGGAAAACTGTATTGCTGATTATTGAATTATTTTAAGAATGGGGGAGTGGATTGAATCTTAAAAGGATAAAACATATTCAATTAAATGGAAATAAAGATTTCTGTATCCTGAAAAAAAGCAGAATTAGGTAGTCAGAAGATTATTTTAGTGAAAGGGAAAATAATTCATTATCTAAAATATTAGATGACACTAGCAAAAATAGATTAACAGTTAATAAGTTCACCTTATTTTTGTTTTATACGTCTTGTATTCCATCTTTTAAACACCCTTCCTAAACTCCTTTAATTATTTTTCAATGATGCAGTGATGATATGTGATATATAATTAAAATTACAAAAAATTATTTTTATTGGCACAGGTATTTGTTTTTATTGTTTTCTACTCAGAGAAACTGGTAATAATTTATTCCAGAAAGTCAATAGTGTTTATCATATCTGAGCTTTAGTTTTTTGTTTTCGTTGTTTAAATGTTTCTATTATCTGCTATCTATAGTGGGGGTGCAAAAGATAATGACATGTTCCTTGCAAAGGGGAGCTCGCAATATAGTTGAAGAAGTATGGTGTCACCTGTGATATAAACTATACCAAAAAAATGAATGACAACAAAAAAAATTGTCATGATTGGAGTGCCTTGAACTTCAAGGATAGGAAGAAGACTTCCTTGATAGTGGAACTCTTTGGAGAAAGAGTGACAGATTAGCATGAGTTGTTTGGAGTAGGGAGCAGCCTGACTTGCCTAAAGTGGAAAGTAGTAGAGTTTTCCATGTAACTGTTATGGCCACAAGAGAGGAAGAATTTATCAAAGGACAGAGTATAAAGGGAGGTGAGACTTTTGGAAAATCCAGACTTAGGACTAGGGAGGATAAACTATCAGAGAACTGCAAGGAAATGTCAGATAGTAGGAGATGAATCAGAGTAATTAAAAGTCACGTTTTACTCACAAAGGGAGAGAGAGTATTTGAAGAAGCTGGATTGTGAAATAATAGTAAAGATTTTCTGGATATAAGGAAGGATAAAAACAGTACAACAGTACAACTTTATGTTTGTCTCCTGGAAGGGAGTTTTGGTAAGGTGGTAAAGATGGAAGATGGCAGATGCAGGAAGTTCAAGGTAGAATGAATGATGAGAAAAGGGAGTATCAAATAATACAGAGTACTGCCATACAATGTATACCCGAGAACACTGCGTCGGTAAAGGATATTCATAGAGCAGCTCAAGGTGTTTTCTGCATCTCATTAAAGAATGATGAAATCATCTCACATGTGTTGATTTGTATATGATAGAAATGCTGTGAGCAAAAATTTGTTTAACCAAAATACCACATTCACTGGACAGTTTGAAAAATCCGAAATTTACTCTAAATTAAAAGTCCCCAGTTTAAAAACAGTTTGATATGTGACCTGAAGTTTCCCTATGTACTACGTTAGTAAAAACTCAGATATTACCTTAGTAATATTGCTAAAGGAAAAGCAATTTCTTTTAGTTTTTATGAGCTTCAGTAGTAGCTAATCTACTCTCCCTTCTCTGGTAAAACTAAATATGTACTGTAAAGATGAATACTCTTGTAGAAAGGTCATCCTTCAGTAACTGCTTCGGGTGATTTCGGGCTCTTAAAATCAAATTTGGTGTCCAGTTAGCTCATTTTGGTATGCTTTGAGTGTAAATAAAGACAGATGAATGCCACTTTCCTTAAGAATAGTCTTTTGCTCATTTTAAATCTCAGATTTTTGTTTTGGTAAAATTTTCAATTTACATCATAGACTTTTTAATAGAAACAAACTTTTGCTATTTATTTATAACAGAACACATATGCAGGACTTGAAAGATGTTACTAATAATGTACACTACGAGAACTACAGAAGCAGAAAACTGGCAGCTGTAACTTACAATGGAGTTGATAACAACAAGAATAAAGGGCAGCTTACTAAGTAAGTATACATTTTTCCCCCAGAAAAAGTATTACTTCTGTAGTAAATAATCATATTTCATTTTCATCAAATTTCTCCTGGCTACTCAGTAGAAAATTTGGTTGATATTCTCTTTGCACAAGAGCAGAATTTTATATTTTTAAGTTTTGTTTTGGCAGTTTTATATTGTACTTTTTAATTGTTGGAGGGATTATTGTTTTATTATCTTGTTCCTTAAGTGAATATGCCATGCAGTCTCTTCTTGTCGTTTACCGTCACCTTTATAATCCATATACCACACATCCTTCAAAAACTTACTGAAAAGAGAACAGTTACTACCAAGATCTCTTAACCCATTTCACTTTTAAGGTAAACATCCCTTACTCTCTTTAAGGAGGGTAAATATAGAGCTTTTACTGTTTAGTTGATGCTTTTTAAAATAAATCATTTTGGTAGAGTTTTCACTAACAGATTATGTGGAAACAGGGGAAAGGCCCAAACAAAAGGATTATTTAGATGAATGTAGTCTTGATTATCTTCTCTGTCCCTATTTATATTCAGGGAGTAAATTAGCTGGATTAGTTTGGATTTCTTCGTTGGCTGTTAGAGAGGTGTGACTACTGAGCGTGTAGCTTTGCCTTACCGAGCTTTTATCTCAATCTGTGGTGCTTTCATGATGGGATAGAAAAAAGAGACAAGTGAGGAAGCTGGTAGGTTCTTGGTAAACATGCCTCTGCCATACTTCTCCTTTATTTGCCATTGTTGGAGATCATAACTACGTTACACATTGCTTAACAATGGGCATACATTCTGAGAAATGTGTCGTTAGGCCATTTCGGCATTGTGTGAACATCATAGAGTGTACTTAACACAAACCTATATGGTATAGCCTACTGTATACCTAGCTATATGGTGTAGCCTATTGCTCCTAGGCTATAAACCTGAACAGCATGTTACTGTACTGAATACTATAAGCAGTTGTAACATAATGGTAAGTATTTTTTGTATCTAAACATAGAAAAGGTATAGTAAATATGGTGTAAAAGATAAAAAATGATACACCTGTATAGGGCACTTACCACGAAAGGAGCTTGCAGGCGTGGAAGTTGTTCTGGCTGAGTCAGTGAGTGAGTGGTGTGCATATGAAGGCCAGTAGTATGCACTACTGTATACTTAGGCTGTACTAAATTTACTTTTAAAATTTGTCTTTCTTCAATAGTAAATTAACCTTAGTCTTTTACTTTAAACTTTTTAACTTTAACTTTTTGACTCTTGTAATAACATTTAGCTTAAAACACAAACACAAACTGCTGTACAATGGTACAGCAGTTCAAAAATGTTTTCTTTCTTTATATCCTTATTGTATAAGCTTTTTTAAATTTTTAATCTTTTTTGCTTTTTAAACTCTTTTTTGTTAAAAGCTAATACAGAAAAACACACATTAGCCTAGGCCTACTCAGGGTCAAGATCATCAAGGCATTGTTAGGCAATAGGGATTTTTCAGCTCCATTATAATCCTGGGACCACCATCATGCATGGGGTCTTTGTTGACCAAAATGTCGGTATATGATAGATAGCTGTGTTATGAAACCATTTTAAATAATGTATGTTTGTAGCTAGATATTATCTACTATTAAAAGATAATCCTGAAGGATCATCTCTATAAATTATGAGAAAGACAAGTTCTCAAAGTAGCTATACTGTCTTTATAGTGGCCAACATTCTTTATAATGGAATATAAAAATGTTTCTTTTTTTAATATTTAAAATAATAAGATTCTATTTGAGGTAAGTTTCAGTGCATGAGAAAAAAGCAAGAGTTTTTTTTTATCTTTTTCTTTTTGGCAAAATTTATATTAAACAACTTTAGCATAAAAATATAAGGATCCAGTATAGTGAATATTGTTCATAAAGTCCTAGCCCACTTTAAATTCATTTTCATTAGCTTGTCTACTTTTTAGGTGTTTAAAAGAAAAACACGCACAATGCCACTGATAATTTTGTATGTTAAAGGGAAATGTACTATCAGTACATATTTTTCATTACATGTATGCATTTAGTGTTCAGTTTTTTCTTTGAAACGTTTGTCATGTCCTAGAAATAAGGAATTGTTCATTCTCATAGTTCACATATAAGGCTTTTAAAGTAGTGCTATTGAATGCAGGTAAGGTAATTCAGAGAAAAATGATAAACCTTAAAGTAGCATTAAAAATTCTTCTGCATATACAAAATTCTGTGTGGGATACTTGAGAAACTATAATGCTGGTGAAAGCATTAAACATAGAATTGTCTTGGAAATGTACCTTTTAATGAGATGAATCATGGCCATACTTTGCCTATGCAAATAAAAAAGAAAAGTTTGCATTGCTAAAAAGCAAATTGCCCCCGGAGCTAGCATATTATTTTATTTTAATATTAAGTAGGAAAATAAGCATTTTAGAAGATTGAACCACCTGAAGAATGGCTGTAATTGGAATAACTATTTGATATGATTTGATCAATTAGGTTTTTACTACTTCATTGAATAACATACTGAATCTGAAAAAAGTCACTTGGAAGTTTTATCTATTGGTTGTATCTTATGTTGTCTTGAAAACGTTAGCTATTTCAAAAAACATTCCAGTTAATTTTTAGAAAACTATCAGCAACTTATGGTGCTTTAGCTGATGTAAGGTGCTTTTCTTTATAGCTAAGTACATATATATGAATAACTGAAAAGAAAGACTAATGTTCAAATATGTGAAGTAGGCAGGGTGAGTTTAGGTTTCTTACTGATGTTCTCTTTGTATTGCTTTCATGGACTCTCTCTCCATAGCGGTGTATCTTTTGATAGTTACAGCAGGGAGAGGTTGAGGTTGCAAGGATCCTGGAATGGACAAGGCAGTCATTAGACAAAAATTGTCAATACTCCAACCACCCCACTCTACTGTGTATCTGAACTTAGAGCATCCCAACATGGCTCCAAATACCACATTTCCAACATCTAATACCACTCTTTGCTCTTAATGGAAACGTGTTTAATACTGGGATGTATAATAACATAAACTTATGGAGCATCTATACTTTAGTCACAAAAGGAGACTTCTTTTTGTCACCTGGAGGTTTTCACACCCTGGGATATTGTACCTCAGATAAGGGATGGGTGAAAGGGAGGAGTAGGTCGTCTCTAAAGTGCAAAAAGAGCTCTCTGTAACTTGGAAATTTTCAGGCAAGTCACTTTAGGCAAGAATTTGTATGGAAGTTGAGGATACAGAAGTTGATTCCCTTAAAACTATCCATGCTCAAGTAACTCTTGGAAGATTTCATAAAAATAGAGTCCCCAATTTGAAGACTAATCAACCAGATCACCTTTTTGGTCCTTTTTAAAGATGTGGTGATTTTATCTCTTTCTTCATGACTTTTTGTGGTCTCTAAATAGGTCATCTGTAGGCGATTTGACAAAGAAACCAATAAAATTGATGACGATGTCATTTATTAACCTGCTGATTGCTAATATACCTGTGTTTATTCATTGCCCATAAACAGTACTCATACATACACATATATATGTGTGTGTATATATATACACATACAGATGAACCTATTCAAAATTTATAGTTAAATTAACCTTTGTATGGCAATATATGCTTCATAAAGTTTTAAAAATAAGATAAGCTAAATATTTTAAAATGTTAGACATTGAATAGTAAAGTATGCTCATACGCCACATAATGACATTCAGTCAATGACAGACCACATATATGATGGTGGTCCCATAACATTGTAACGGCTATACCATATAGCCTGGGCATGTAGTAGACTATACCATCTAGATTTGTATAAGGTGATGTTTGCACAATAATGAAATCACCTAATACATTTCTCAGAACGTGTCCTCATCAGTAAGTGACAAATGACTATAGGTTAATTTGTCTTTTATTTCATTTTTTTTAGGTAGTTTTGGGCAAATTGTAGAGTAAACTGAACCATGGAATAAAAATTAAAATACTTGGTTTGGATGTTTGAAAATGTGCCTTTCTGTTATGTTAACAATCCTAGAACAATGAATTTGGAGGGACTTAAAACAAGAATTAGATTATGTGATTAAAATCTGAAAAATAGCTGAGCTTGTCTAGTCAAATACTAATTTATGTCAAGGCCAGAGTCTGGAGAAGTGGGTACTGTTCTTAGCAACTGTCCAGGTATTACCTTTTTCTGACAAAGGAAATACCGAGTCATCTATTTTAAATACTTATTATATCCTCAGGAAGAGGGTGTCTTGCCCATCCCTATATGGAGGGTTTTGGGTGCTTTAGAAGCCACAGAAAGGGTAACCTCCCAAATCAAAGAACATTCAGCAAAGGATTATAAAGTAAAGGGGAGAAGAATTGGCCATAGTCAAATTGCTGATCTCTTAAAGAAAGAAAGTGATCCCCAATAAAGAGAGGGCCATCCTTTTTTGCTAAACCTCCTTCTTAAAGTTTTATCTGCCTCTTTCCTTGATCTTCCTTGTACCATTTACTTAAAATCAGCTCTTTTTCTGAACTGTTTTCTATCATTGGCACCAATTATGACAATCGATATCTTGCTCCAGGTTGGGACATACCCTGTTATATACTCTTTCCCTTATGTTAGTTTATTTACTTTTCTGGTCTCTATTAATATGTAGCCTTCTCCATCTGTCTTCTTGGGAAAATTTTATAGGTAACTGGGTTCCTAGAAATGACCAAAAATACAGGTTCCAAAGGCATATCCTCAGAACTCTTGATACACGACAAAGTTTTCATTGCTCTAAAGAGAAATAAAGATAATTTGGAAAGTTTTTCAAAAACATTAAATTTATTCAGTCATATCCTTTACTTATTCAGATGTCCTTTTATGAAAATATAATGGTAGTAGTTGGAATTTTGTTTTATATTTGGTTTTAATGCTCTCATTTGGAAAAAAAATGTTGGCAACCATTGTTTCCCAAAATTGTTGGAAATTTTTATTGGTCTTTGAAATCTATTTAAATGAAATTCCTTTGGAAAATTTTCTATGAAAATTACAACATGTCTAAATACATAGTGGCCTGTCAACCATTGGAGCAAAATGTGTGTGTAACTCTACTTGCTTAATGTGTTCTTCAGGAAAGACCACGCACATAATTTAAGTGAAATGTGGTTGTTTTCCATTACACTCAAAATGTGGGCCATGTAACATAGCAAACTAGAACCTTACTACCAGGTCAGCCTTGTGTGGTGGCCCTTGCTGTGATTCTGTTAATGGATCACATGAAGGGGAGTGGCTTACAGGAATTTTAACCCTGTAAAAAAAACCCAAGAAGGAGCTAAGTTATATCTTTCAGGATTTGCTTTGATATTCCAATTATGTTATAGTCTTTTTCTTTTCTTTTTACCAGGACTTTTCATTTCTTGGGCTTGTTTTTAATTTCCCTGACAAGTTTAGGTTTATAAGCTTTTATCATATCTGTGTGTGGGGAAGTTTGCCATTAAAAAGCAGGTAGGCAGTGATGTAACTTAAATGGCTTTTCTAGCCATCTAATAAAAAAGTTTTACTTAAAAAAAAAAACACTAAACATGATGACAAAAAGTGAGTTTTCTCCTGTGTTTTCTACATTGTAAGCACAAATGTGTATTACAAAATTCTAAATACCACTTTAATAAAGATGACTAGAAGTGGGGTGCGAATTAATTTAAAAATTAGAGATTTGAAAGGTCAGTTTTACTGATGAGAGGCTTTAAAGAATCCACTTTAGATATGTGTGAACATTTTCTCAATACTTGGATGTTAGTTCATTTAGTCATGGAGTCAAGTGTTTGTACAAGGCTAAAAAACTTAAAGTATCTCAAATGTCAGATATCACAAATTTCTTTTGAAAGTACCGTATATTTAGTAGGTTTAGAATTTTGGACAGGCTATCAGAAGATAATTACACAGTAGATTTATTTTCATAATGATTTATTATAGTGATTACTAATGGAAGTAGGGAAATAAATTAACTAGCTTTAACAAATGTCACTATGAATTTTTGACTTAGGGCACATACCTTCATTATTTAATTGTGAAAGTTATGCATTTGCTTTTAATTACTGCTTTTAGTATGGTTTGTTTTAAGAGGGCTAAGTCACTGTAATTTTTGTTCTTTTAGATACGATACAGTTGAAGACATGTAAGGGGTTGTTTTTCCAAAGACATAAGCAGTTTTATTGTACAGAAATTTTTAATATTTAAATTTTGAATTTAAAAGCAGATTTCAAAACATCATTGCGTATTTCTGTATAGTCTCCTATTTTCCCCCAAGAGTTATTTAAATAATAATTTAGATGACAGTGTTTTCTCTTGGTAAGTTCGTACAAATTACTAGGCATTCTTTATGTTTACATGAATTGCCTGCCCCCTCCCAAAGATAAAGTAAAATCAGCATTTTATAGATAGGTTGTTATAAGTAGGAATATATAACTAACTTTAACATAATCACAATTTTCTCTGAATTCTAATTTAATATATTTACAATTGTTGCTATATTGTTGGATAATCTAAATTGTTTAAATATACATATTAAATTACTGAAGACTATCAATTCAAAAATAGTTATTAGATTATTTCTTTTCTAGAGTATAAAAAGTTTGGGAGTGGGGGAAAATGGGGCTACAGACTCTTTGAAAATCTGACAAAAGCTTTGGACCCTTTCACTGGAAAAATGCTGGCAAACATAAACACACATTTGGTGTGCTGTTTCAGGGCAGTCACCGATGCTCTCTGCCCAAGAGATCAGAGGCCTATATTAAAAACACCTGCCATTAATATGAAGAATATGTTATTAAGAAGGATCTCCCCAACTTTTAACAAAAAAATATTTACACTTGAAAATTTGTTACAACTGCCCCCACTTTTTGAATGCAGGTTCTTATTCTAAGTTAGTATGTCTGGTTAGTTCCATTTTCAGAACTTCTGATAAATTGCTTAATTCATAAAATATACTGCAGGTTTGGATATAGAAGTAAGTTTTCTTTTGGTAAAGGAATATCCTTGAGTTAATAACATTTTATTCTAATTTACACTAATTACAAAAACATCATCTTGATCATAGCAGTACATCGCATCTTTGTTCTTCCTTTTGCTAAGGAAAATTGATAGTGTTCTGTCCTTTTTGCCCTTCTTTAATATTTTTTATCTAGTTTCCTTATCCACCTCTCTGATAGGGAAGAAGAGTGCTGTGATGGTCAGAAATGGTCAGTCTAATCAGAAGAGAAGTCACCATAATCAGAGTATTTCAAATCAGGGTTAAACTGACTATTCCATGAAGTATGGGTGAAATCCAAGGCCTGATTTTTGTTTTTAAGCCAAAAGTTAATACATTTTTTATAAAACCACTGTATTGAAATAAAATTCACCCATTTAAAATGTTCAACTCAATGGTCAAAGCCTGTTTCAATGGAGGCAAAATAACTATATTATCAAAGTCAGATCTCTCTCAGCCTTTTGGCCAAGGTCATGTGTATTAACAAAGTCAGAGAAGGGCATTCCTCTTTTAAGTTGCCCCAGTGTATTGAATAATCTTCAGAGATCCTCAAAGCCGCAGAGCCCACTTCTCTTTCTGCTCTGGGGCTGTAGTAGAATACTGATATTTTGGCCTTCTGTTGTGTCTCTAAGTATACTAGCCTTAGCATATCAGTAAATATTTCTCAACATGAAAATTTTGAACACAAATTGTTCAAAGAGATTTGAGCCCATGGACTTTAATGTCAATGGGATGAACAACTTTTCTTTTAACTATGCTTATGTTTATTTGCTGGCATTTCAAAAATAATTATTATCAAAATATTTATTTGCTCCTGATTATCTCTAAAGTGTGTATATCTTTTAAATCACTGAACATCTTTAAAATTAAAGACACTGAAATATTTAAGTGGAATGAATTTTCAAGAGCATTGAAGTTATCACAAGGGGCCTAGAAATATTCTGCATACCTAAATAGTTCCAGATATTAACTGGTAGTTGTTTCTAGCTTATCAGTTCAGTTACCAAAGTTTGAATTATTGTTAATTAACCGTTTTGTTGTGGTGTCAAGTAGTTGTCTTAGAAAGGAGAGTAACACTTGAAATTCTAGTAAAACTAAAAATATTCTACATATGTACATACTCTACATATATTAACTTCATTAACTCATTTTTTTCCACATTAAAATTTTATTTAAGGAAAGTATAAAATTAAATGATTTTCTTCTGATGCTTCATTCTGTGAGTGCATTCTGGAAATATTTCCTTTCTCTTTTCCTTCTACAGTTAATTTTGTGTGTCTTCTTTAGGTTTGATATGCACTAGGTTAAAGAAACATCCCACCGACTGTTGCTTTTTTATTTAGATTTTTTTCATAATCATTCACTAGAGATTTAAGTTTATATGTGAAATCTCATGGAAGGAAGTTGTATGTTATAAATATATTTCTAAAATGTAAAGTTTCTGAAGAATTCGTAACCCATTTGTACAGAAAAATTTAAATTTGTATTTTGTGTCATTTAAAACAGTATCAAAATAATTCAAAAATTATTTTCGAACTTGTTATCAAAAGCAGAACACAGAGTTTAATAATGGCTTTTATATATAGCGTCTCATTTTTTAAATCAGGTGTTTTAGATTACAGTGTATTATATTACAGTTTTCATTCACAGACATTAAGTGATCATCCTTAATGTTCATGACAGGAGCCCTCTGGCACAAATGGAAGAAGAAAGAAGGGAGCATGTAGCTAAAATGAAGAAGATGGAGATGGAGATGGAGCAAGTGTTTGAGATGAAGGTCAAAGAAAAAGTTCAGAAGCTGAAGGACTCTGAAGCTGAGGTAATCCGTTTAATATTCCATCTCTTACATAGTGTTCCTTTTCACGTATCTGTAATAAAATATATAGATAGTATAACCTTTTTATGTACATTTTTTCAAAATTAATATAATACCCAAATGTAATAAAATGGAGAATTAAAAGCAAGCACTGTGTTTATAATAAAATAATACATACTTCAGTATGTAAGGGCTTGAACACGGTATACTAGGTAGGATGACATAGTAGAATACTTACTCAATGAATTTTTAGTCAGTTATGAATAAGTTTGAGTTATGAAAAATAAGGTTATAAGTCATTCCATACAAGTGGTGTAAGAATACTAAAGATCAGATCAGAGTTTTGGGTAGATGTAAGACTAAAAACTAGTATTAGGGTAATAATAATTGACCAAATGTATTTGTATATGAATGAGCAAGAAGGAAATGAAATAACCTTTACTCAAGTAAGGACATGCCTGGATAAATTACGGTCAAAGGGGAGAAAATGAGGGAATGGGATGTTCTGGTAGACAACTTAGGCTTTATTTATAACATAGCATCAAAGTAATTCCCTGTGTTACAACACTGGGCAGGGTAGTGACAAAACATCCTAGCAGACATATCTGCTATATTGAAATCCCATCAGATGTTGGGGCACACATTTAGTTTCAGATAACCTTTAGTGATAAAATTTAGTGAGATCCTTATGTTTTATGTGGCTTCACTAATACAATAATATTTGTATCTAAATATATCAAAGAGAGATTCAGGTCTCTTCTGTTACATAGTTACAGTAGATCTCATTGCTTTCACAAATTACTGCCTAAAATACCGAAACCTTTTTTGACTAAAGACATAGCAAAAGTAACCCACTGAGCAGATAAAATGGATGGTGTGAGAAAAGTATTCAGTACTTTTAAGGAAATGTTTTTATTCCATGTAATTTCTCTTACAATTACTGGGCTTTTCTTATAATTTCTTATAAAAATCTTTCATTATTGTTACATTTGTCATGAGTTTAATTTAGCAGAGATATGGAGTAATTCCTCCGGGTTTAAGACTGCTGAGTAGTACAAGACTAGCATCCCTGGAACCTGCCACTAAATGCCAGTAGCAATGCTCTCATAATCACTGGGCAAACCAAAATGTGTGTGCACGTGCACACCTACACCCAATCAAGATTCACTGTCTTAGATGTTGCTATTATAATATAAATAATTAAAATTATTAAGATGCTGTTTTAGAGATTAAGTTTACTCTTTTTATTTATCAGCCTGTTATTAAATCTATACGTTTGAGCCTGTGCCTCTCACTAGTTCACACATAACCTGGAATGTCTATATCTAAGGGGAAAAAACAGGAATAATCAAGAGTCAATTGTATTATCTCCACACTTAGATTCCACTGAAAATCTAAAAGTGGTTTAACTTACATTTGTTGTAGATACATCTTAGGACCTGTTCCTAAGAGTAAATGTTATAAACAAGTAATTGTGAAAGTATAGCCAAAGAACCCTTCAGGAATTTACGTGATTACTGTGAATGATGAAGACAAGTTTAAGAAACTACTCTTTATAAAATGGAATTTTTCTTAGCATTGAAAGGACCTGTGAGAGATCTAGGCCAAGTTCCTGCTAATACTCTGTTGAGCCATATCTAATTAAGTATACCTATTCTAGTTTCCTCTTGTTTCATTGAACCACATCCCAGGGTGGTGTGCTTACCAACATCCCTCTGGTTATAAGTTTGGAAAGCATCATGATATGTGTGTGTGTGTGTGTGTGTGTGTGTGTGTGTGTGTGTGTTGTGTCAATATGATATATATATAAAATAAATAAGTAGGTGGAGAAACCCATTTAGCCTTGTTTAATACAAAAATCTATTGTGCTGGAAATGTTTGGGGCACAGCTACTAATATCCAGCATTATGGTGTGTCAGGCACAGTACCAAGCATCTCTCCTGTGTCATGTCATTTAGTCCACACCACAGCCCTAAAGGTAGATATTATTGCCCGTCCCCCCCATTAAAAAGGAGAGGAAGGATAAAATAACTTGGTCAATACTATATAGTTGTAAACTAGCATTTGAACCCAGTTAATTCTTAAGTTTGCTGTTAATCACTACATAGGTTCACAATCCTGTTTTTCACAATTTCAAAACCTAAAAAGCTCTGAAAACTGTAAAACCTGACATAAACTAATAGTTTTTATACCACTTACTGTGAATATTTATATATTTTACTGCAAAAATGTAATGCGTTTGATTATAGCTGTTGCTCCAAATAGCCTAGAACGTGTTTTATAAATATAATATATACCTGTTTCTAAGCAGTATTGCCTTTTTAACACCTGAAAAATTCTGAACTTCAAAACACATTTGACCCCAAGGGTTTCTTGAAAGTGAGGGAAGTTACTTACGTGCAGTTAACACAAAAGATAATCACTTACATGTAACATAAATTCAAGTTAAAGAATGATGAACACTTGTAAGCCTTCCACCCAGCTTAAAAAATAGAACATTATCGACTCATTTGAAGTCCTTGAGCGCCTCTCCCCTGTTGTATCTCTCTCTCTCTCTCTCCTTTCCCAGAGGCGACTACTATTCTGAATTGTGTGTGATTATCCTCACTTTTTTTTTTGTTTTATAATTTGTTTTATAATTTTCTCATGTTCCTACTTTCTGATATTTTCTTAGTAACTTCTTTGCTATCATCAAGATGATTTTACCTCTGATTTGACTCATGTTTGCTTAAATGTACCTTTGGTGGTTTTGTTTTGTAGGGATTGCATGAAGTATTTGCAATAGGTATAATAAATATGAAGTCAGTTTTTGTGGATTTACAAAATAATTAAGAAAACATTGTATGCAAAGTTATATTATAATCCAAATTCAAGATGTTAACTCACCAGTGTAATAAAATTTTTAGTAGAACATAATTCCTGGACAACTAAATATGTTGAATGATACTTGGGTATTTGGTGTGGTTGAATTTAATCTGATTGTTTTAATTTGATGACTATTTTTTTCAGAAATAGATTGACTAGTACCAAATGAAATTATTTACTTAATGATTAATTGGACTTAAAGCTCTTTGTTTCTGCAGTATTTTGCATGGGTGTTTCCCACATCCTAGCCAACTTTTTTTTTTTTTTTTTAAAGAGACAGGTTTCGCTTCGTCACCCAGGCTAGAGTGCGGTGGCGCCGGGATGGATCATAGCTCACTGTAACATCAAACTCCTGGGCTCAAGCGATACTTCTGCCTCAGTCTCCCAAGTATCTAGAGCTATAGGCTCATGCCACCCCACCCAGCAAATTTTTAAATTTTTTATAGAGACGGGGGTGCGGATGGGGGGGATCTCACTATGTTGCCCAGGCTGGTCTCGAACTCCTGGCCTTAAGCAGTCCTCCTGCTTTTGCCTCCCAAAGTGCTGAGATTATAGGCCCCAGCCAGAATTCTGTACAGCATTAATTCTCAGTGCAGGAAGGCCCACCTGCATTAGAATCACTGGGGCTTATTGAAAATCCAGATTTCTAGACTTAACACCCAGACATTCTAATTCAGGACATCTGGGTGAGGTCCAGGATTCTGTATTTTAAACAAGCATCACAGGTGATTTGTATGAAGACCAACATCTGAGAACCACTGCTTTACAAGAATCAGGGGACCTTACTGGAATCTTGGAGCTCTTAGGCTCTTAACAACCTGCTTTCTTTTCACCTGTCTCAGCTTTCTGAACTTGGAATAAGAAGACTTAGGTTCAAGTCCTTGTTCTGACAGTTTCTTGCTAGTGATCTTAAACCCTGCAACTGTTTCCTGTGTGTACAGTAGGAACAATGATCTTCCCTTCCACATATTTGTGATTAATGAAAAATGAGATAATAAGATAGTAAAGTCCATTATAAAGTGCTACACACCTGTAAATTTGTTGCATTTTTTTTCCTGTTTCCCAAGAATATTCCCTGGGGTCACTGGCCTTTTGAATGACAGGTCCTAAAGTGGGAGGAATCCTTAACAGTGGTTTCCAGGTAGTACCCTGAATTTATAGCAAGGTGATTCAATGCTCATACTCTTAACATTAGGATGTCTGGATGAAACATACTGCTGCTTTTGATTTCTTAAGTAGTTTTATTTTATATATCGTACTGTGATTTAGCTCCAACGGCGCCATGAGCAAATGAAAAAGAATTTGGAAGCACAGCACAAAGAATTAGAGGAAAAACGTCGTCAGTTTGAGGATGAGAAAGCAAACTGGGAAGCTCAACAACGTATTTTAGAACAACAGAACTCTTCAAGGTAATTAATGTCAGATTCCTAAGAAATGTGTATATTCATAGTTTAAAGAATTATTTTCCTACTTACTTAAAAAACATTAGAATAACATTTAAAAAGCCATCATCCATTATCATGTATCTAAAGCACAATTATTTTCTTAGATGAATGTTTTTATATAGATGGATACAGTCTGTATACTATAACAGTGTTTTTTTAGTACATTTTCCATGACTTAATCATCGTAATTTACCAGCTTCATAACACTCTCCCCAGTTAACTCACCATAATTAGATTTCTTGCCTCCTCCCCTCAGTTGCTGACACAGAGTTTTCAGCTTTTGGCATACATGGAGAACACTGCTACAAAGATCTTTTATACATTTAGGGATGTGTTTTAACTGTGTTGGATTATTTCTTTAGAATGAAATCCTGAAGATAAAATGTTGGACATCTAAGTTCTAATACAGCTAATCAGTTACTCCCTCTCAATTTATAAAAAATTCAATAACATTTGAACCTTGGTTTTCTTCTTTTCTTCATTAGTCCCATTTAAAACTGGAAAGATGCATCCCTATATGGATTCTATAACTTATGCTCATTGCTAAAACATTTTCAAGATTAGACATTTATTCTGTAACACTATACTTTTATTAACTTTTTTTTTCAAAGAAGAGGAAAATGTATTTGTAAAAGCAAATGCCCTTTGGAATACAAATGGCAGTAGGAGAAAAGGGCGCTCTGATGTCAACTGATGTTTTCCAATTTGTGCCGTTTCACTTCATATATTAAAATGGGATTTTGCCGTATTTTTTACTGCTTATCCTGGAATTTTGTCAAATATGTGGTTGTCTAAGAAAATGCTATTATAGATTAGCATTATCTTATTTACTTCTAAATCTTGTAATTTTTTAATAGAAAAAGTAGTATTTGAATAAACTCCAACATAGTTGTAGTTGGGCTAGCTCTTGCTACCCATATGTTGTCTGTCATGTTTATAACATGGTCACTCATCTTGATTATTTTCCTTTAATCATTTAGAACCTTGGAAAAGAACAAGAAGAAAGGGAAGATCTTTTAAACTCTCTATTGACCACCAGTTACGTATTAGTTGCCAATATGCCAGCTTGGACATCAGTGTTTGTTGGATCCGTTTGACCAATTTGCACCAATTTTATCCATAATGATGGATTTAACAGCATGACAAAAATTATTTTTTTGTTGTTGTTCTTGATGGAGATTAAGATGCCTTGAATTTGTCTAGGGTGTTGTGTACTTAGCAAGTAACAGCTCTAAGTACCTTTCCTACATTTTCTTTTCCTTTTTTTATTAAACAGATATCTTCAATTTAATGCAAGAGAACATTTTACTGTTGTACAATCATGTTCTGGTGGTTTGATTGTTTACAGGATATTCCAAAATAAAAAGACTCTGGAAGGTTTTCATTGAGGATAAATTGCCATAATATGATGCAAACTATGCTTCTCTATGATAATTATAATACAAAGGTTCCATTCAATGCAGCATATACAATAATGTAATTTAGTCTAACACAGTTGACCCTATTTTTTGACACTTCCATTGTTTAAAAATACACATGGAAAAAAAATCGTATATGCTTACAGTGCACCTAGAGCTTTTTTATAACAACCTTTTTTTGTTTGTTTGTTTGTTTGTTTTGGATACTTTAAATATATGTTATTCTCATTTAGTGCCCTCTTTAGCCAGAATCTCATTACTGCTTCATTTTTTTAATAACATTTAATTTAGATATTTTCCATATATTGGCCCTGCTAAAATAGAATATAGCATCTTTCATATGGTAGGAACCAACAAGGAAACTTTCCTTTAACTCCCTTTTTACACTTTATGGTAAGTAGCAGGGGGGAAAATGCATTTATAGATCATTTCTAGGCAAAATTGTGAAGCTAACGACCAACCTGTTTCTACCTATATGCAGTCTCTTTATTTTACTAGAAATGGGAATCATGGCCTCTTGAAGAGAAAAAAAAAGTCACCATTCTGCATTTAGCTGTATTCATATATTGCATTTCTGTATTTTTTGTTCGTATTGTAAAAAATTCACATAATAAACAATGTTGTGATGTAAGAGAGTGTGGGATCTTAAATATTCTACAGTTGATATGTAATAATAGAATATGGGAAGAAGCTTTTCAAGTTGAATTTGCCTCCTCCATGATGCCATCTCTCATTTTTGTCTTTCACAATGCATATGTGCTGATTTTCTAATATAAGAAATACCTTATCTCTTTATTCATTCATGTATCTCATTCATATGTTTATTTCTCCAGAGAACAATTGTCAACTCATTCGGATTAGGTATACTCTCAAGTCCCTGGAAAGTGAAATTTTTTTTAATTGGAAAGATGGTAGTGTAATTTCTTTTCATAATGTAATTTCTTTTCACTAAGGTCAAATGATAAAGATTTTAGCATAATGCTTCATGGTATTTTAAGTATAATTAATGCAACCCAGTTTATTACCTTGAAATGTTATACCGTGTCTGTTTACTTTTTAAAATTAATGACTCAAGCAGGAGGAAGAAGATGATAATTCTAATTAGCCAATATTTTTGTTTATTTCAGAGGCTGAAGGATTTTTTTTTATTTGTATAAAGTTAAGGGATACAGTGTAATTTTGTTATAAGAAGGATTTAAATAAATCAGTATGCATGAAATATGCTTATTGCTTTTCAAAGGTATTTAGATCTAAATTTTAAAACATACTAGGGAAATTATTCACTTTATAGTATCTTGACTTTACATAAAAATTCACCCTAGAGTACTATTTTTAAAGTAGATCTTATGGAGAATTAAAAACATGATTTAGGAATATTGCCATAAACATTTATCTTTCTATTATAGCCTTCACTCATTAAAAATTGTGGGAAAGTTTTATCAATTCTAAAATGCCATCTGCTTTTGGAGAATGTAACATAGTGTGAGTGGAGAATAAATTGCAGTGGAATTACTGTGTTTACTAAGGTAGAAGCATGAGTTTATTCCTCTATACCTACCCCTAGGGCTGTTAGGCGAAGACCAGAATTGGATGTTTAGGAATAGTTATATGTAAGTAGCAGGGGGGTTTTGTTTGGGTGTTTTTTTGCTTATTTTTTGTTTTTCCAGTTGTTGTGTTTGAGAGATTGGGTTAACACCTCTAGCCAGAAGTGTTCAATTATAGAAAATTAACAACAACCTACTGAATTTGGAGAATACAAATGAAAAAGTTTATAGAGACTGCCTTCTTTACTGGTGAAGTACTACTGTTTCCGGAAAATAGTTATTTTAAAAGTCTGTATATTATGATAAATTCGTAAGACACTTTTATTATTCTATCACCCTAATGAAAACTTTCACAAGTCTATCTATGTCATGCCCAGGGTTTTACCTGAATCTGATAGGGGACCTATGCAACATTACTAGGGCTTTTGATTGTTGAGTCCAGGTTTTTTAAGTATATTGAGGGTTATTAATACTTGTGCTACATGGCCTGTGGATTTTTGAGAACTGCTGTTATGGTCACTCATAATACATGTAAAATTCAGAAAGGCATAAGGAAAGGGCAGCCTATAAAAAGTAAAATGGTAGTGCCTGTTGTCCACTGTCAAAGGCATTATATAATTGAAGCATCTTGTTAACCACTGTCTTTCTGCCAATTAAGTGGGACTGACCAAGTAAACACTAATCCCAGTGAACCACTTGGGCACCTTGTGGGTAGACTTTTACTGCCACCTAGTGGAATGGGATCTAATTGTTTCCCTACCAGGTTCACAAGTAAGTCGTGAAGTTAATAATGAATTGGACATAGAGTTTATTTCTGTGTAGCTCAGGTTGTAATCTTGAAAGCTGAGGAGATACAGACTCATGCCTTTCAGACTCACTAGTTGGCTGTCAGATTACCACCTGCACATTCCTCTTGAAGAAACCTTGATCTAGGAGTGGAAGTCAGGATATAGTAAGTGAAAAAACAGAAAGAGGAAAGATAGCATGATAGCCAGGAATGCAGCAGGAGCAAAATGTTGACTCCGAAACTTATCTAGATCACTGTCTCCAGCCTGATCATGTATCCTTATAAAAATATTTTTGAGCATGTGTCCATAATTATATGTATCAATAAAAATAGTATCAATAAATGTATTGTTATGCTAACATGAACATTATGAAAGAAAATTTGAAAGAGTGAAATAAGATTAGCACTTTCTTCCCAAGCCCCAGTGAATTATTAGCACTGCATACTTTGGAGGCCATTGATCATATGTGGATAGTGAATATTCGGTTATTATTGCATCACCAAGGAAGGTACTAGTGAAGACTGCTGTGGCATCCTACTTGATTTGAAAGGAAGATTTGTCTGCCACTCCAGTAAATTGAAATCCTTTCTCACAAAAAGCTTGCAAATGTAAGTCCCTGCACTTTATTCAGGATTTTTTTCTCTGTTTTAGAAGTAACAACTGCCCATAACTATGCTGTTTCAGAGGTAAGCTAAGTAGTTTACATGTGTTATCTTCATTTAATCCTTAATGGTAACAGTATCATCCTTTTACAGATGTGGAGACAGGTTTAAAGATGTGTAGTATCCAGTAGACAGGTGGTAACTGGCAGAGCTGGAGTTTGAACAGGTCTTGGTGACACCAGGGCCTGTGCGCTTCAATCTTTTGCCTCCTGATCTACTACACTACCATACATGTAAAGGGTGCTGTTCTGCAGAGTTGTTAGAGTGGATGCTCCCCAACTAAGGGGGTCAGCTGGTCACCAGGCGGCTCCAAGGAGTAGAAAATGCTTGATATGCTAATTTTCTAGGTTTAAATCCCAGCTCTGTGAATTGTGCATGTTACTTTTCCTTTCTGAATATTTGTTTCCCCAGCTGTAAAGTAGGTCCCATGCCTCCCCTGTTGGTTTGGGGTGAGGGTTATATTGTGACTGTACATGTGAAGGTGTTGGGACTTGAGAGATTATCCTTGGATGCCGATGGAAGTGATGATCTGCTGGGGCCATGACAGACCAAAAAGTACTGTTTTCCCCCAGTTTTAGGTGATGGTTCATTTTCAATAAGTGTTCATGGTTCCATGATAAGTCTCTAGGCCTGCTTCTCTGTACACCGAGATAGATAGCCTTTTGGTGTTAATTCCACATAAGTAAAATAACTGTGGTCAAGAGGAAAGGTAGTAGTAGGAGGAGTTATAAAATATGTCATTCTTTGCAAGTAATGCTGAGATGGTTTATTGGCCTCCCATTTCTATGAAAACATTGCTATTTTTCAAGCCAATTTGGTTCCCATAATTTGGGATCAATCCATAGAATGTTCAAAGTTTAGTGTCAGCTGTTTTCAGCAGAAAATAGGGCTGCCAATTTCCTGTGTTCTTTAGAAGCCTTTCAAAGCTTCATGGGAAGAATGAAGACTATTCTTGGCCTGGACATTTGCCCCATGGGGTGCTGGACCCAGCCAAACAGCCTCGTATTAGCAAAGGAGGGTCAAGTGAAAGGAGACCTTGTTCTGTGCCAGGCTCTCAAAGGGCAGTCCGAAACCTTATTGGCCACACACAACCCCTGGTTTAGATGCAGCGTTTGTGGACCTGCCGATATCTAATGCCACTCAGCTTCCTGAAATCCTTTGGGGTGGGGAGAGGAAGGTAGTTGACACCTCTGAGAGCAGAGGCAGAAGTCTGTGAAGACATGGCACAGATGGTGGGCTGGTGGAGCGGGGGTGGTCAGACACTGCCAACAAACTTCCTTTTCCTTGTTCTTTCCTTCAAGGTGGGCCTCCACTTAGCTTCCTGTCTTCCAGGTGTGTTGCAAGGAGCAGTGTTTCACCCTGGATATTTACAATAGCTGAGCACAGAATCCCCATGGGTGAGGGGCTGGCACTCACCCAAGTAGGGGGTTACTGAACTAACTTGGTCTGGCAAAGGCTTACAACTTTTTTTCCCTTCATTTAATCCCCTTGTCTTTGAATTTCACTGATCTCTTTCATATTTAAATATATGCTCCACTCCAATGGAGGCATGGAAAAGTTCCCTGTGTCTCCGGATAAGCCAGTAATTTAAGCAACTTGGCAAATAGTGGGTGAAGCAATGGGTACCCTGGCATGGCCCCTGGTGTTAATAAGAGCTTTTTCCCCCACTTTTCAGAAGTCGGGGAATATATTTTCTCTTGAGAGCAGGGGGCCTGTCAATTTTTTTTCCCTGGGGTTAAATATCATAATGTGGTTATACAAATCTCTGGCTTAGCCTTGTAAACTTTTAAAAAACACAAACTAATGTAGTATTTTAGGAACACAGTTCTTTCACTCAGATGCCAAAATGAGATCCTCCTTAGACCTTTGGGTTGCTGGACAAAGGTGCCAGGAACTCAAATTGGCATTTTCTCTCCTGAATCTCCACCTCATTAGTGCCTAATTAGACCCCATTCCTCATAGTTGGATGCTGGAAGATGGAGTGGAGGCTACTGATGAAAATTCACCCTCTGTGGTCTCCCCTTCCAGGTAGGGTTGGCCTGATTATAGCTCCCAGAGAGGAGATGGGCTTTCTCTCCAACTTGTTACTGTAAGAACTGAAGAACTCATCCTACCAAATGTGAACATTTTAGATGGTATTCAAACTGGGAAAAATACGAAGGGAGAGAGAACTCACTTGGAAATGTGAGGGGAGGGAACAAAATCAGAAAAGTGCAAGCAATAAGTGTGGAGTACCTGCTATGTGCCAAATGCAGAGGGTTCACGTAGATTCTCAGCTAAAGCTCATGAGAGTTCTATAACAATGGTCATTTTAACCCCTTTGTAAAAACAAGCAGACTAAAATTTCCTGTATGATTGATTAGGTAACATTTGTATTAGTTATCTGTTGTTGCAGAAGTGCCCCCCAACCCTAGCAACAATAGCATTTAAACCACAATAAGCTGTAGCAATATTTATTATTTCAGTTTCTGCAGGTCAGGAATTGAGGGGCTGCAGTCAGCGGAGGGCTTGCATGGGGCTGGAGGATGCTTCCAAGATGGCTCACTGACGTCACTGGCAAGTTGCTGATAGGAGGCATCAGTCTCTTGCTACATAGGGCTGCTTGAGTGTCCTTGTGACATGGTAGCTGGCTTTCTCTTGGAGCAAGTGATCCAAGAGGGGGAGTGATGCACAAGCCACAGCGTCTTTTATGACCTCACTTCAGAACACACACGTAATTTCCCAGTATGCTATTGCTAATGCAGCTCAGCTCTGTTCAGTGTGGGAAGGGGCTGTATGAGAGCTGGAGTACTAGAAGGCTGCTGCCACAACATTTTATCCATTTTCTGGTTAATAAACAGTTGTTTGTTTTTAAAACAATGCTGCAGTGACCATTTCTGCACACATCTTTTTGCCCAAATATGCAAGCATTTCTGAAGACTTGTGTATCAACATGAACAAAGCCAGCAAATTCATGACTTTTCAGTTCATAACCCTCTTTATAGGTTTCTGAGATGCATCGTGAAGAATGTTTTATCCCCTCCGCCTTACCCACTCAGACCAGATGTCCCTGCAGGCCAGCTTACATCCCTACAGTCTCCTGACCAGAAAATAGAGTGCAATCTGTTCCTCTTCCTCAGAGTTTGAGAAGTCCCAGGGAAGAACTGCGACAGTCCCAGTGTGGAGGGTGGTGCAGATGTGGTCACCAAGAACCACTGTGAGCCAGACAGCACCACCACTGCTCCTGCAAACTTGTCTCCCTATAGGGATTGTGGATAAATGAGGTGCCAGTTCCCACAGCCATCTGGGCCTTCGAGTCAGCTAGACACATCCACGCCTCATGCGCCAGCTCCATACATAACAGGTGGGCCATCCTGGGGCTTTGCCTGTGTTGGCTGTTGACCTATACCCCTCTTCCTGCCTCTACACCCAGGCAGCCCTTGAACCTAGGCCATCATGAGACTCCACCTCTAGCTCTGCCCCTCCTTGCTACCCATCCTGGATGTGGGTTTACCCTGGCCCCTACTCCATGGGCCATGCATACAGGCAAAGCCCACATCTCAGCACAGCCCCCAATGCTGGCTGTCTTAATGCTGCTACCTCCAACAGATTGCCAAATGCCCCTTGCTCAATTACAGATTTTTAATGAACTTTTTCTTAACTTTCAATTTTGGCATGATTTCAGACAACTTCACAAAGGTTGCCAATACTGTCTTTTTTCTGAAACATTTTTGAGTCATTTGCAGCCCTGATACCCCTTATACTATAATAAATACTAAGGTGTGTATTTCCTAGAGATAAGGAAACTCTCATAATAACAGTACACAATGATCAAAATGTGCTGAAATTTAATGAGCTTTTAATCAAACCTAAAAACTCTTTAGGACCTTATCTTTAAATACATATTTATGTAGTCATTTATATACCTTGCGTTTTGCATTAAGCCCAAAGGCCACAATTAAGGCTTTTGTGCTCGCATTTTCCTACAAGTGAATTTAAAGGGAGTCACTTCAGTGTCCCGGGCCTGGCTGCCTTCGGTGCCAATAAACCCTGTGGTTCGACGGGATTGAATCAGCAGGATTGGCACCAGGGTCTAGGGTTCAGGCTCCTAGTTCACTTCTCTCTACATCATGGGGGAGAGCCTTATTCTTTCCCACTCATTCATTCATCATATCCTCCATTCATTCATTCACGCATTGATCAGACCTCTGAGCTCCGGCTCTGGGGCCTGGGCGGAGGGATGGGGGCGGACGTGGAGGCGCATGCCCGTTCTGCATAGGACACACGAGCGCATGATGCTCCTGCCAGGATCCCACAGCCGTGGAGAAAAATGGGTACGAAGCATCGCGTAGGAGGACACTCTAGGGCAAGGTCAAAGTCTACAGAAAATTGGGTATGGTCAAAATTTGTGTTCCCTTCTGAGGGCCCAGGAAAGGCCCAAAGGATTTGTTCTGTAAAATTTGGATTTAGCCAAAAGGCCGCACTTAAGGATCTAGAAGGCCACATGTGGCGTTAAGGCCGCACGTTCCCCACCCCTGGAACCCTCAGGCTCAAGTCCCTATGTCCTCGGGGACGATGGACCCCCAGCTCGCGCGGAGATCCGCTTGCCCCCTCGCAGGGTGGTTCCGAGGATTCCGCCAGGAGGCGGAGGTGGCTCCGCGCCCCCTGGCGGCCGCCGCTCGTGCAGGGTCCCGGGGGTCCCCACGCGAGTGGCCGCGCCGTCGGGCCCCTTATCTCTCCAGCTCCGGTCTCTTGGGGTCGAGCAGGGGCTGGAGTCTCATCCCCGTAGCCCCTGCCTTACTTCCCACGGGGCTGCCCTGCTGGCGGCGGCGGCGCCGCTGGGACGGAAGGTGGCAGCAGCGCTCGCTGGTGGCCGGGAGGAGCGGCGGCCGGGGGGCGGGATGGGGGGGCTTCCCCGGCCGGGAAGGGCAGCCTTGGCTCCGCCGCTCCTGGGTCCCACGCCACTCAACAGTCGGCTTTCATTTTGCTTCAGAAATACTTCAGGGCCTTCTATTCTTTTTAGGTATTTAGGGGAGAGTTTTAAGAATGTTGCAAAAGAAACTAGGACTCTTGAAACAGAACATAACAACCAAACATAAAACAGTCAGTTTGGTGGTTCCGCAAAACGTTAAACACAATTTCCATGTGACCCAGCAACTCCACTCCCAGGTATAGATGCCCAAAAGTGAAGCAGGGGCCCAGCAGAGACGGTAAGTGAATGGTCACAACCCCGCTATCCACTGGGGTAGAAAGCTGGAGCAGCGCGCATGTTAAGGGACTGAATGAAAAGCAGGAGGTGGCGGTGTATCCACATGATGGAATATTATTTAGCCTTTTAAAAAGATCGAGAGTCTGCCAAATGCTGCAACGTGGATGAAACTTGAAAATGTTACGCTAAATGTGAAAGAAGCCAGACACAGAAGGACAAATGGTGTACGATTTCACAAACTAAATATCTAGACTAGGCAAATTCATAGGGACAGAAAGCAGATTAGAAGTTGCCAGGGGCTGGGAGGAGGGGATAGAAAGTTATTGCTTAATAGGGACAGTTTCTGTTTGGGATGATGGAAATTTTTGGAAACTTGGTTGTACAACATTGTGAATGTAATTGATGCCACTGAATTCTACTGTTAAACATTGGTCAAAATGGCAGATTTTATGTGATACGTATTTTACCATAATAAAACAATAGGAAGCACACAAAAAAAGGAAAACATTAAGTTTACCTCTCTGCCTGCTATTCTGCCTCTCTGAGCCGGGGCAGTTGAGTGACGTCACTGGGAGTCAATGCAAATGGCAGCAGGATCACCACGGCAGCCTCCTTCTCAGTAGGCAGCAGACAGTGGGCCTGGCTGAGGCTGCCGGAAACAGTGAAACAGCGCTTAGCACACCCTCCCACCCCCTGGGTTAGCCATCAACTTAATTCCTCTCCCTTTGCTTCCTTGGCCTGGGCCTGGTCTGGGCCTTAGTATGCTGGCCCCAATCATCCCCAAGACAGGGAGTGACAATGACTGTTCTAGCACCTGGTCCAACCGGTTCCCAGCCCAGGTCAGCACAACAGGAAGGAAACTCTGGTGGCTTCCCAGAGACCTCTCTCTTCTCCTTAGGGATGTTTCCTGCTTCACTGTGGGCCACTCTCCGTACCTTGTCCCTCTGAAAGCACAAGCTCATGCTCCTTCCCCATCACTGTCTACACCCACTCCAGTCCCCACCTCAGAGGCACTGGGCCTTGGCACCCCACGCTCTGCCTCGCCTGTCTTCCTTCCCATCCCTGCGCCCAACGTCCAACGGGCGCAATCAAATTGCTGCTTAGGTTAACCAAAAATTGGGGAAGGGAAAAGTTTGATTAAAAAAAATGCATCAAATTACTTATCACAGGAAACCAGGATTTTGTTGGCCTTCTTTGCACCTGTCTACAGTTTAAACTTGTTTTCCTTTTGAATTGGATGGGTGGCTGGTGGCAGTGCTAACCTTTAGGGGTTTATGGTTCTGCGCATCTTGATCTGGCCTGCCCAGCCTGCACGGTGGGCCGCCTTCTCTCTCCAGCTTCTCCCTCACTCTTGGAGGCCTAGGAAGAACTAGGGAGAGCAGGAGGTGGGAGCAAGCTTCAGTCTGCACCAGGGGAGTCAGCTGTCTATAGAGTGTGGGGCCCAGAGTGCCCAGAGGAAATGCTCAGGAGGGAAGAGACTGGGTCTGGGAGAAGCTGCAGCTGGGATCAGTGTATGGGCCAGACAGATCACCCTAGTCTCCCACTGGGGCAGTGGTCAAGGACAGCAAGCAGAGGCACCAGCTCCCTGGTGCTGCAGAGCGGGGAGATACACACCAGCCTGTCCTCAGAGCATCGGCCTGGACTGGCGGAAGTGGGGCACTGGATTAGGGGTCCCCAGTGACCTCACCATGTGCTTGGTGGATGGGGGACATCTCTGGAAAAAGGCATTCTCAGCTTGGGTTTGAAGGACACTAATGGACAGACCCCCTGGAATTGTGACCACACACCCTGGGCCAGGGGTGGGGAACCTTTTCATGTTGGAAGGCTGTATTCATTTAGCTGTCATCAAATAAGGCTGCATTCAAGAAACTTCAATTAGATATACTTAAAAATATACATTGTTTTGAAAAACTCTACTATGTACTTAATAATTTCAAAAAATGAAAACTATTTGTTAATTTTAAAGTTAACTAACCTTTTAATGACTTTGTTGTGTCTGCTTTTTGTTGGAAAGCATTTGATTGGTTGCAACATGGAGGTCTGCAGTTTCAGTTGATCCTCTAGATGATATCAGTCATTTGTGACCTTAAGGGCATCTTGATTTGGGTTAGGTAGGAGAATGTAGATTCGCAGCAATAAGTGGTTGGAAAGCAAGAAAGCATTTTTCAAGCATGTTGCCGAAGGCGTGGGTATTCTACCGCATTTTTCCATATTTCAATTGCATCTTTCTTAGCATCAGACAATGACTTTACAATGTCATCTTCTGAGAGCTCAATCAATTCCCTCTGTAGTTCTTTAGGTGCCTTGGTGATATCAGCTAGGTGAGGCTGAAATGCTAATTTGAGTGTGATGTCATGCTTCTCAAAGTCAGTGAACCTTTCATTCTATTCTCCAATTAATAGGTCTATAACAGCTGTGTATACTTCAAATGATTCGCATATATCATCCTGCTCATCAATGACCTTTTTTGTTCATCCAAAATTTCCTTTTGAAGAAAACGTGTTTTGAAAAAAGCTAGCTTTTTCCGAAATGCTTCGATTTTTTGCCATATATCATACATAGACTTAGTTTTACCTTGCAAAGAAATATTCAAGTCATTTTAATTTGATATATCACACAGAAATGCTTCATTCCTATAGAAATCTTCTTTCAATAATTCACCTTGCTGATTCTGTTCTTCATAAAATTTAACTGTCTGTTCTCACAGAGATAAAATTTTGGCTAACACCTGTTCCTGCAATAGCCAACACACTTTAGAATGATATGGCAAATCCACACTGACTACCCCATTGTTCAACTTTAGCATGTTATGAAACTGATAATGCTGTATTGCATTTCATGAATGTGGTTAACAATACTTATAACTTGTTGCAAAGAGTCATTTAAAACAGTAGCTTTGGCATAGTGATTTTGCTGATGCAAGATATAATGAAAAGAAATGAGAGCATCTGGATCCTTTGAGACTTTTTTTATCTATTTGATAAACCCTTCATGTTTTCCTGTCATGGAAGGTGCCCCTTCTGTATATACATTCACTAAATTTACCAAATTCAGTCCAACTTTGTGACTTTTATCTTGAAAGTTGTTGAAGATATCTATTCCCTGTGTTCTGTTTGCAAGAGTGCCCAAAGCAAGTAACTCTTTGTAGCAAAGAAAATCTTCTGTTATGACCCAAATGAAGTAAAAAACCTATGCCAAGTCAGTAGTATCAGTTGATTCATCCAAAGTGATTGAATTACATATATTTTCCTTTTGAAGTATTGCATGAAGTTCTGTTATGTCGAAGGTTAATTCATGCTGCCAATCAGTCATGGTTCTCCTTCAAAGAGGCAGTTGTTTGTACTTTGAAACCTATTGGGGTCTAAGCACCCTTCAACTTCAACAACACATTCTTTCACAATTCCTACGTCACTGAATGGCTTCCCTTTTTTCCCCGAGTATATAAGCTACTTGCTTCAGTGGCATTATTTCCAGGTCTTACTGCTGGTTGAAAGACTCATCTTTGCTTTTGCTTTTCTTCTTTTAACTTCTGCAATACAACCTTTTGCACCGCTCCCTCTAATTTGAAATATTTGTGGTCCTTATGAGTGTTATAATGCTGATGAACATTGAATTTCTTTAATATTGATATTGCAACATCATAAAGCAAGCAAATCATCTTATCGTTAGCAGAAACAAGATAATATTGCAATTCCCAATCCTCATTTAAAAATCTGATTTCTTCCTTCAATGTTCTCTTGGTCTTCTTTGACATGACGGGCTGTTACGCAGACAGAATTAAAACATACTATCAAGCTGTGCAACTAATCACAATTCCACTTCAAACAAACACAATGCACCATTGTCAAAAACTGGTAACAGACTGGTGTACTGGACCCCCATAACCTCCCACCAACCAGCCTCTTGTGGTAGTGGCGCCAGCCAGGTGGGGGAAGTTGGAACTAAATCATGAGTGTAGTAGCCGTCAATTTAGCCCTTAGGGCTTACTAATGTTCTAATTGTGCCAGTCAATCCAGGAGGATTATTTCATTAAAACTTATTTTATTTTTTGGTATTTTAAATATGTTCATGTTAACAATCAAATAAAAATATAAAAAAAAGAATGAAAATGTATTAATAAAAATAAAAGGATCTGTTCTGTAAAATTTAGATTCAGTCAAAAGGCCGCATTTAAGGACCAAGAAGGCCACATGTGTCCTTAAAGCCACAGGTTCCCCACCCCTGCCCTGGGCCTTCATCACGTTATTTTGGCTGCATTAAAAGCCTGTTGACATTGCCTGGTAAGTGGTCTGGTGATGCGGATGGGGGCGTGGCAGAGGCCTGTCTGGTCCCCACCCTGTGTCCTGCCCACTTCTCCCCATTTAGAGTGAGCATGTGCGGGTCTGAGGAAGATGACGGAGAGGAAGCAAGCGTGGTCCTGACTCCCGTACTGCTTGGGAGAACTGGGACCACAACTCCCAGTGGGCACCAGGGGGCAGTGCCGGCCCAGGGTCAGGCCCTTCTCACAGGGTAACCTCTCCCGGTTCAGCAGCTGCAGAGGCAGTGAGCTCCTGGGGCTATATCACCGTTTTTGAATTTTAAGAAGTAAAAGACATCTAGAGGGCCATGAACTTGTGCAGGTCCTTGAAGTAGCAGGTGAGATAATCTTGTCTCAGGGGAAAAAAGCATGAGACCAGGTTCTGCTCTGCAGTTCTCTGATGAGAAGCAAGTTTTTCATCATCTCTTTGCCTCAGTTTCTTCATCTGTCAGAGCGAAACTGTATCTTCCCCACCCACTGCTCAAGAATCTCTTGTGCTAAAAGCAGTGATTCATGTGAAATGCTTTTCCTGTGTTCAAGGCACTTGGCCCAGTCATTGGCATCCCTACGGTGAAGTAATACAGAAATGTTGCACGTTTAGGAATGGATTCACAGAGTCCACTGTTTGCAATTAATTTTCCATTGATGGAAACATGTGTGATGTTTCCTGCTTCCACAAAGTAGCAGGTGAGATAATCTTGTCTCAGGGGAAAAAAGCATGAGACCAGGTTCTGCTCTGCAGTTCTCTGATGAGAAGCAAGTTTTTCATCATCTCTTTGCCTCAGTTTCTTCATCTGTCAGAGCGAAACTGTATCTTCCCCACCCACTGCTCAAGAATCTCTTGTGCTAAAAGCAGCGATTCATGTGAAATGCTTTTCCTGTGTTCAAGGCACTTGGCCCAGTCATTGGCATCCCTACGGTGAAGTAATACAGAAATGTTGCACGTTTAGGAATGGATTCACAGAGTCCACTGTTTGCAATTAATTTTCCATTGATGGAAACATGTGTGATGTTTCCTGCTTCCACAAGTTAGCACAACCAAGGGGCCATGGATGGACGGGGACAGCAGCAAACTAGTTTGACCTCAAAAGAAGCAAGACCCCACAGAGTCAAAGTCAAACGTGGCCAGTGGGGGCCTCAGCAGTGTCGGGGGCTCTCTCTTGTGTGTGGGGGGTGGTGGGAGGCAGGCTGTGGCTACCCACTGCTGGATGTCCAATCCCAGGGCCTTCCCTTTACTAGTAGGTTCTATGGCTAAAGAAGAACAATCCTCTGCAAGTGAGAAGGGAGGAGATGGGTTTCTGGGTGGCTAAACCTGACGGCCTTGTCTGAAAGAGTGTGGCCCTGCCCAGTCGGTCCCAGGAAGCCAGTGAGGCCAGTTCAGGACAAGACAACCACAAGGAGGAATTCCCAGAGACAGGATTTGAATATCTCCTGGGAGGGGGCAGGCAGCATGTGCTGGAATATTCCAGTGAGGCCAAGCTCACTTACTGAGTCGTCCTTAGCTTTACCAAGAGGAAGGCTTTTTCGGACCTGCGCCAAGTTCATGGCCCTCTAGACAAGTCATCAGGTTATAAATGTCTGTTCAGCCCAGATTATTTATGCAAATCTCAACAGCATGCATCAGGTAGGTGCCAGTTCTGGCTCTGTCCTTGACCCTTAGCAAGTTCCCTAACTTTTTAAGTCTCATGTTCCTCATTTGGAGAATGAAACTATTTTCTCTACCTCACAACACTGTTGTGAAGATAAAATGAGATGGTATCTATCAAGTGCCTAGCAGAGCATCTAGAATGCAATATGTGCTCAATAAATACCAGTGCAGCAGTGTGCTGGGAGAATGACAGAAATTTTGGTGGTTTAGTTTTGTGGAAGTTTTAAGTACTTCTGTTCATCCTTGTGGGGTAGGGGCAGAGTGGACTTATGGCTCATCAGGAAAAAATAAAAGATATTTTCCTCCTTCCAAGAAGAGAGCCAGACTTGGCTGTTCTTAGGTCTTCACCCCACCCAATCCCCCTTTAAGGCAAGAAAAGGAGTCTCAGCACCTCTGTGGTGTTAAAGGTGGTGTCCTGTCATAGCAAAAAGAAGCAGAATAAATGTGTTGTGTTTGGGAAACTTGAGAAGGGACAGTGGCCTGAGCCTGTCATTTATCTCCAGGGACTGGAAAGAGCAAGCCTGGAGCTCACTGAAGGTCAATGTGGCCTCCGAAGGGCAGATGGCTGCAGGTGTGTGAGGGCCATGGGCAGGCCCAGTGGGGCCGGAGGACATGGAGTGGCCCTGGCCCCCTTCCATGGCCGGACCTGCCTGGGAAGGTGTGCTGTGGGGTGGGGCTGCAGTGCGGCCCAGAAGGGGACAGCCACCCTGACTTGGGACCCCAGATTTGGACACTGGGAGGACCCCTTTGGGGCCATGTGACCCCCAGCCCAACCCGGAGTTCTGGTGGGGTCCACAGGAGGAGTCCTCAAATGCCTGATTTGAAATTCCTACCAGTCACAGGGAGTGGGAGCCACAACCAGTTCAGAATAAATCAGAGGGAAAAAAATTGACACTATTTGCACCTTGAGGAAGATAATTCCTTGTGAGTGAAATGCAGAGATAACATGGATAAAATTTGCTTAGGTCTTGGGATCTCAGCCAGTCAGCACTGGACAAAACTGCTGAAGTGTTTTTCACCTTGTGGTTTTGGTTTTCTTGACCTCAAACTGACAGAAGCTCGAGGAGCAATGAACCATGCACGCGCAGCAGCAAGTGAGAAACAGAGCCAGGGCCGAAGCCCAACTCTGTCCATATTAACGAAAACACCATGTGCACACGGTGACACCGCGTGCTCACAAGGACACTCTCATATTCAAGGACACATCTCAAACACGCTGGTGAGGGGGATGGGCGTGGGGACAAAGGGGAGTCCATAAGTAAAAAATAAAACCAAGAGAGGGGCCACCTGCCCTGGCAGCGATGACAGTGTCCCGCGGCTGGGACGAGGACAAGGGCAGCTCTCTGCAGAGGCGGCACACAGAGGAGGGAGCCAGGCAAAAATGATGGGCAGACACCATGAAGGGTCTGTGCAGATGCCATGAAACCTACAAGCAATGCCCTGAGGCCACAGGAATTCACTGGGCGCACAGACAGCTTCCGGGCCTGTGTGCCCTTCTGTTTCTTTTGTTGATGCATTCAGGCCCTGGCACCGGGGTACATTCATGGGGGCTCACCTAGCAATTTCTCAGGTTTCCATGAACTCAAACAGCCTGGGTCTGACAGGAATTTCCTCACTGATTTCTTTCAGGATTGATATTAAAAGTAAATTATTTTCCTTAAAGTGTTGAATCCTAATGTGTCCCTCAGGAAAACTCTCTCTTTTTCTGTGGCCAAACACTATCAGGCTTTGTGGATTTTACAGAAGAACCAGAACTGAGGGCCAGGCCATGTTCTGGGCAGTCCTAGCCATGTCCTTAAGTAATGGGGCTCATCTGTGGATTGTCCTTGTTGGAAAGATAACGTGTAACTGTAGTGCTGGTCACCGATGCTGGTGACACACAGCCTTAACCAAAGAGATCCCAATCTCTGGAGGAACTGGTTAAGTCAATTATGATATAATCAGACAATGTAATATTTCACACCTATGAAAAATCCTGCTTTTGAAGCATTCTCACTGCCATGGGAAATGTTAATGTCACATCCATTCAAATAATATATAGAGAGAAAAGCAGAAGCACAAACAAGCCACATAAGAACCTACTAGAAAGAACTCTGGCAGTGAAACTGTTTTCCATACCACAGCTGCCTGGTTTGCTTCTCAGACCTTGTGAGCCAGAGTAGATCACCCCAGGATTGCGTATCAAGAGCACCTTGGTCCTCGAAAACCACTAGGTGATTGGGGCTGGGTGATCAGGGAGGTGACTGCAGTGGCATTTCCCAGCCAAGCCTATGCAGGGGCCACACCTTCTCACCTCCTCATGCCCCCTGGCCCCAAGGTCATCCTTGAAGCACAGTCTCTGGAACCTCAACTATGGATTAAAAAGTAGCAGGAAAAAACCAGACATTTGGAGTATCTGGACATTAAAAAGAGCTCAAGAAATCCAGGCAGCCATGTGACCCTCATTTTTACCCCATGGGAAGGATACAGGGACTTGGGTGCTGCATTGTCCCCGAGCCTACAGGGCACCCCCCAGAGGTGTAGGGGTCCACTATGTGCAGCTGGACCCACAGATCTCCCACCAGTACACCCTCACACAATAGGGCTATAATTTTTTTAAAATGTTCACAAAGCCTCTTAATCCTCAGAAGGGCTTGACTGTGCACTGGGTTCCTGAACATGGGATTGTAAAATATCTATACAGTATAAGTCCAATTATATTTATATCTAAGTATCTAAATATACCTATAAAAATGTGAAAGGAAATAGGCCAACATATTAACACCTCCCCCTCTGACATGTGATGGTTTTAAGGGAAGTTAAATTATTTCCTTAAAAACAGCTTTACTGAGTTATAATTGACATTGAACTTTGTTTAAAGCAAACCAAAATGTGAACATTAGGCTTTACTTTTTAAAATTTAGGAGTGTGAGAAAATGAAATAAAAGGCATCCAGTTTTGAAAGGAAGAAGAAAAACTATATCTACTTGCAGATGACATGATCTTGTGTGTAGAAAAATCATAAGAAACCACTAAAAAAACTATTAGGACTAATAACCAGGTTCGACCAGGTTGTAAGATACAAGCACAAAAACAAAAATCAATTGTATTCTGTACACATTAGAAATGAACAATCTAAAAATAAAATTAAGAAAACAATTCCATTTACAATATCCTCAAAAAGCATAAAATACTTAGGAATAAATTTAAAATAAGTGCAAAACTTACACTGTGTAAACTACAAAACTGTTGAAAAATGTTAGAAGATTTAAATAAATGGACAGATATCTTATGTTCGTGGATCAGATGACTAATTATTGTTAAGATGGCAATACCGCCCAAAGTGACTACAGATTTAACACAATCCTTGTCAACCCCCTGGCTGGCTTCTTTGCAAAAATGAGCAAGCTAGTCCTAATATTCACATGGAAATTCAAGGTACCTAGAATAGCTAAAACAATATTGAAAAAGAGGAACAAAGCTGAAGGACTCACATTTCTGATTTCAAAATCTACAAATGTACAGTAATCAAGACAGTGTGGTACTGGCATTAAGAGAGACATTAGGTCAACGGGATAGAACTGAGAATCCACAAACTCTCACATTTACAGTCAACTGACAAGAGGGCCAGAACAACTTAATAAGAGAAAGAATAATCTTTTCAACAATCAGTGATGGGACAACTAGATATCCCTATGCAAAAGAATGAACTTGGACTCCTAATTTACTAAAAATGAATCAAAGACCTAAATTTAAGAGCTAAAACTAGAAAACTCTTAGAAGAAAACATAGGGGCAAATCTTCATGACCTTGGATTTGGCAATGGTTTCTGAGATATGATACCAAAAGTGTGAGCAACAAAAGAAAAATAAATTGGACTTCATCAAAACTAAAAACTTTTATGCTTCAAAGGACACTATCCAGAAAAGTGAAAAGACAACACACAGAATAACGGAATGGAAGAAATATTTGAAAATCATATATCCAATAAGGGAATTGCATCTAGAACATAGAAAGAGCTCTTACAAGTCAATAAGACAAATAACCCAGTTAAAAAGTGGCAAAGAATCTCAATAGATATTTGTTCAAAGAAGATATAAAACATACAAGCACATGAAAAGATGCTCAACATAACAAATCATCAGGAAATGCAAAGCAAAGCAACAATGAGATACTATTTCACACTCACTTTGATGGCTTTAATCAGAAAGCCAAATAATAACAAGAGTTCCTGAGAATGTGGGCAAAGCAAAACCCTCATACACTGCTGGTGGGAATGTAAAATGATGTTTCTACTTTGGAAAATAGTCTGGCAGTTACTCCAAATGGTAAACATAGAGCTATTATACCATTTGAACCAGCAATTCCACTTGTTAAAAAATAAACCGAGGCACATTAAAATTTTCAGGAGTTTATTTGAGCATTCAGTGATTCATGAGTCCAGCAGCACCAGACCACAAGTAGTTCAGTGAGGGGTGCGAGGGGAAACTTTTATAAGGTGTTTGTGGCAGCAAGACAAAGAAAATATTTGATTGGTTAAAGTGGAAAGTCCCTAGTTAGAGGTTAGTTGGTGGTTTCTGATTGGTTAAACTGAAGTTTCATTTTACTGTTTACATTGAGTTGGGTTCTATTAAATAGTTTGCTTACATAGGAATCCAAGGTGCTGGAGCCATCCCAGCCTAATGGCCTCCCTACTAATTATTGCAACACATTCCTAGATATATACCCAAGAGAACTAAAAACACGTTTCGCATAATAACTTGCCCATAAATATTTATATCAGCATTATTCATAATAACCCAAAGGAGGAAAGAACCCAATGTCCATCAACTGATGGATAAACAAAATGCATTAATAATATATCAATACAACTGAATATTATTTGTCCTAAAAAGGAATGAAGTACTCATACATGCCACAACATGGAGGAACCTTGAAATCATTACGCTAAATGAAGGAAGCCAGTTGCAAAAGACCACATATTGTATGATTCCACTTATAGGAAATGTCCAGAACAGGAAAATATATTAATATAAAGATAGAAAGATTAGTGGTTGCCTCACGACTGGGAGGTACAGTGAGGAGATTGGGGAGTGATAGCTAAAAGGTACAGGGCTTATTTTGGGAGTGATGAAAATGTTCTAAAACTGATTGTAGTGACGGTCACACATGCTGAATATACTAAAAACCACTGCGCGCTTTAAATGGATGAATTATAAAATATATGATATCTCAATAAAGCTGTTACAACAAATTTAGGGGCTAATTACTTTAAAAAGAGTCCTTACTTTAAAGTAATTCACAGGAGTGTTCCCTTAATTATCAAACTTAGTAAGTGCATTTTAAAATATGGCTCCATTCCTACATATGTACATGAATTGCTCTAAGTGCAGGACCACATTCACTCTCCTCCTATCCAGAACACCTGTAAAAAAGATGTCAATTCTTTAATTCAGCCAACTCTCATGTATGAAAACAAAACAAAACAAAAAGTGCAGTCGTACGAATGCTAGCCACGTCCTCTAAAAAAAAGAGAGAGAGAGAGAATGTCAGGTGTGTGTAAAGACTACATTTATAGCAATCTTTTCAGTGCAGTTCCTCAAGTTGGATCCACACTCCTGGAGCACTCTTCCTCCTTGCCAATCCTGGAGCAGGGGTTAGCTGAGCTCGGGGCTACTGAAAGTGGTCTGAGCCCACAGTCCTGGTGATAGGTGAAATCAAAGGATCTGGCTCCAGAGTTTCCTGAAAATTCATTCCACTTCCGGGCCACTTCATGCCTCTCCCGGGACATAGACTGAAAGTCGCCAACTCTAAGTAAACAAGGAACCAAATATATTCGTATAAAAATGTAAGGAGAAGGTGAACCACAGGGCTGGGCCTGCCTTGGGAGTGCAACACAACAAATTCATGGCCCAGGAGTATTTTGTCAGGAAGAAACAGATCAGATATTTCATGTGACCGTCTGGAACTGCAGGGTGTGGGGACAAGCTGCTCAGACCCGCAGGTAATCACGGTTCACTGGCTCATCAGCACATTCGCTCTGGAACATGGGACTCCTCGCAGCTGTAGGTCCATAGGGCAGGAATCGAAGGTCACACCTTTACAATGGGACAACTTCAGTACCCCATTCATAAGACCTGAGTGGGTTTTGCTGGTTTGTTTGTATTTTTAGAAAAGGGAGAAAAATTATTATTCCTCTTTAAATTTAACCTCAAATCTCTTTAAACCCGGCTAATTGGCAGATGCTTGTTCATGAGACCGTTTTATATATTCATATATATCACAAACATGTACACATATCTGACACTCATTCTCAAGGTGACTTTTCCATCAGGGCCTTTCCTAGGTGCTAATGAATGCAGAATTGCTTTTAAGAGAGTAGATGAAATTCTGCATCCCTGACTGATGTGAATCCACACCAAGGCAGTCGTGGCGAGTCTCTCAGCATAAGCAGTGTCTTCTGCACCTAGGGGATTCTCAGCCTCCCTTCCCCCAATACCACTTACCAGCAACCAGACTCAGATTCCTCAGCTGTGAAACAGGGATGATCATACCCGCCCAGCTATCCTCACAGATTTTGGGAGGTCATGAATATGGAAGTGCTTTGTGAGTTGCACAGGCAGACCTGGGTTTGAAGTTTGTTTCCACCATTTCTTGATGGTGAGAGCTCGGAAAGGTTATTTCACCTCACTGAGCCTTAGAACTTTTATCTGTAAAGAAAGCCACTCGTGTCTGCCCACAGAGGAGCTACACAGGTCCATGGGTTTCAACACATAGTCAGCGCTAAATAAATGGTAGCTGTTATGATCGCTATTACTGCCATTACACCTAAATTTATAGCAGTTTCATCAACACTATCATCAGTTTTGTCAGCATCATCTGTAGGCTTGGAATGAAGAAAAGATCTTTTTGGAGCAGAGGATGGGAAAAGAAAGTTTGGAAAATGTGGACAAGGAGGAAAATGCACCCTGGGTATAGGGGAAAGCTAGGAGGAAATAGCCCTTCTCCAGTGAAGGGCTGTGGAGTCAGGGAAAACTTGGGCCAAAATGTCAGTAGGAGCCAGACAGTGAATGCCTCTCAAAGCTGGAATAAGACCTTTGATCAGAGTCCTGAGAGTGTCAGCCTTTGTAATTGTTTTTAGGGCTGGCCAGAATAACTGGAGCCCTCCGGGGTGACCCAGGCCCTGTGCCAGGGCGTCACAGCAGCAGAGCTTCTGAGCAAATAGGGAAGTGGGCAGGACCCGCAGTAGACAGGGCCCGGGTTGGATTTGCTCACTTCGCTGAGAGCTCTCATGGTCAGCCCCAGGGGTCATTGGCTCCCTGGCCATGGCGCCAGCTGGGCTCACTCCCCTATTTGTTTATCAGTGACTGGCCCCACCTCCTGCAGACGCCTGACACTGCTGGGCATCTGGTCCTCAGGCACAGCCTATTACCTTGATTATGTATTGATTTTTAAATTGGTTTTTAAACAAGTAATAGATTATTACAATGGAAAATTTGTTCACAAAGAAGAAAATAAAAACAGTAGTTCCATGTTTTAGTCCTAATTACTGCCTTTTTGCATCTATATAGTTTTAAAACATAGTTTTGTAATATGATTTTTTCATTCAACAATAGATCATGGACATTTTCTCAAGTCATAAATATTCCTCTGCACTCTTTTTGTAAGGGTCACACTGTCCTCTATCACATGGATTAAATGAGTAAATGCATGTACAGCTCTTGAAACAATAGTAGCACATGGTAAACACTCAGCACATCTTAGCAATGATTATAATATGGATATATGTATGAAACTATATGTATAATTTAACCAGCCCTTTATTATTGGACTCAAGGGTGGTTTTCACTTTTTCACTTACAGACTGCCCCAGTATGCATCCTTGGGAACAAATGTGTACTCATGTCTCTGATGACTTCCTCAGGACACATTCCTAGTAGTAAAATGGCTAGGTCACAAAATATGTAACTTTTCTGGTTATCAATACAGGCTCCTGAGTACCTTCACATGCATTAGGGTATCAAAAGAATTTTTCTTTCCCTCTCCTGATGAGGTTGGATTTGGAGCTGGCTTTTCCCCTGAAAGCGAGGAGTTCTGCAGCTGATAAAAACATGACTGCCCCATTTTATGACAGCAGCTGGAATGTATGACCCCAGAGACTTAAAGAAAAGTTCAGACCAGCTCTGTTACATAGCTAGTTATGAGGCGTTGAGTAAGGTACCTGACTTCTCTGCATCTCGATTTCTTGACCTGTAAATATGGTTTTAACACCTACACCCCTTAAAGTTGATGAGAGGATTAAATGAGAGTTTTAAATCTCTTCCTACCTCACTGAGCATATAGCAAGGGCTCATAGATGGCAGCAGTCAGCAGTAGACACAGAAGTACAGTTAGCAGCAGCACCGTAGCAACAGCAGCAGCAGCAATAACTGGAAAGCCCAGCTATACAGTCCTTCTGGCCTCCCCCTCTCCTGGCTCTAGCCAGGGGGAGACAACATTGGGGTGCAGTGGGCCGGTTCCCTCCTCCTCCCAAGAAATCTGGACAAGAACACAGGTCTTCACCCTCTTGCAACCTCTCCAAGGTGGGAGACATCCAAACCCTCGCAGTTCACAACTCCCCACCAGCCATAGAGGTGACAGAGACTGAAGCCTCGGCTACCTCAGGCCATCCTCACCCTCCGGAAGCAGGTTGATCCAGCCAAAACCCGACCTGCCGGAAGTGAGCCTCATCTGCCGGAAATGGTCCCGATCCACCGGAAGCCGGCACTACACTGTGTTCCGGAAGGTGGTCTGACCTACGAGAAGTGGGCCCAACCTGCCGGAAGTAGACTTGATCCCACCGGAAGTGGAGATGGGGCTGCGTTGGTAAGGTTGGGATGAGAAGGGGTATTCCTGCTCAGCGGCCTGCTTTATGCTAGATGCAGTATGGTTACTTACCTCACTATTTTTTTTTTAAATATTTTTAAAATATATAAATGTTATTTATGTTAGTATAGAATACGTTTGTTGTTATTTTTAAATGAATTAATATGTATTTTTTAAGTCTTAATTTTAACTTCTAGTATTGTAAGTACAGGTAGATTTAGTCCATATAAACAAAATTTCGTTGGGGGTCCTCTAATGTTTTAGAGTATAAATGGATACTGAGAGTATAAATGGATACTGAGACCAAAAATTTAAGAACCACTCTTAAATACATAAACATGTTATGTTCCTCAACTTATTTAGAACTTTAGTAGTTTCAGTAAAATGTTATAATTGTCGCTATACAAATCATGCACATATTTAATTAGATTTGTTGCTAGGTATTTAAAAATTTTTTGATCTATTGTAAATGCTACCTTTAAAATTATATCTTCAAAATTGTTGTAGGTATATACAAATACAATTTTTCTATGTTTTGTAGCCTATGACTTCACTAAGTGCTCTTATTAATTTTAGTAAATACAGTACTTTGAGTTTTTTTTAATAGGCAAAATGGAAGTAGAAGGGAATTTACCTGGTAAAGGGTATCTGCACATATAAAGTTAAGCAAAAATCATATATAACAATGAAATGATAAAAACGATTCCTTTTAATATCAGAAACAAGACAAGGGTGCTTTCTATCCCCTACTTCTGTTCAACTTTGCAATTAGAAGTTCTAGCCAGTGCAGTCAGGCAAACGGGCAAAAAAGTACAATGTTTGGAAAATGAAATAGTGGACATTTGGCTGTTGGATAAATGGCAAATGTCCCTGCTGTACTTTGTTGTAGTTTTTGTTTGTTTTTTCAGCTACTTTATTAAGTCAAAGAGATTTTCTTGTAATTCTATTTGCTAAAAGTTCATTGTCTGATATATTTTAAAATTAATTAATGAGTCCCTAGCATCTACTACATTCTTACCATATTGCAGACGCTTTTAAGACTTTTTATTTCTAAGCAATTTGAAACATACAGAAGAATTATTGAACAAATAATACAAAGAACTCTGGTGTATCCTACCCTGAGATTCACCAATTGTTAACATTTTGCTATATTTGCACTCTCTATCTACACACACACTTATTGTATAAAATAATTTGAGAGTAAGTTGCAGACATCAAGCTCCTTTACCCCTAAGTGCTTCAGTATGTAATTCCCAAGAAGAAGCACTATTTTTTATTAATCATGATAACAGTCATCGAAGTTAAGAAATTTAGCATTGATGTAATATTATTATCTATAGTCCATTTTCCACTTTTGTCAATTTCCCCAATAATGTCCTTCATAGTAATTTTCTCCTGATCTAAGTTCCAATCTAACATTATGTATTGCATTTAGTCGTCATATCTCTTTAGTTTTCTTCAATCTGGAATACTGAGTTTTGATCATGAATGAATGCTGAAACTTATTAAATGTGTTTTTCTGCATCTATTGAGATGATAATATAAATTTTCTCCAATTTGTTAATGTGGCAAATTACCTTAATTGATTTTCTAATGTTAAATGAACTTTGCATTTCTTGGATTAATCCCAACTTAATCATTATGTATTAATGTTTTTAAATATTGATGGATTTACTTTACTAATACTTCGCTGAGTATTTTTGCATCTATTGATATTTTCATGAGTGAGATTGGCCTATAATTTTCTTTCTCATTATTTGTCAGATTTTGGTGTCTGATTTATATTAGCTTCATAAACATGAATGGAGTGTGTAAATATTTTTGTATTCTTAAATCATTTTTATAAAATTGTATGTTTCTTTATCTTGTTGGTAAACCAAGTAGATTTGTTTTTTGTTGTGGAATATTTTAAGCTACCATTCAATTTATTTATTTTATATAACTGTTATGCATTCGTAATATCTTCTTATTTTTATTTAATTTTCATAAGGGAAAAGTTCAAACATATTCAAAATAGAATAATACAATGAACACAACTACTCATTACTCATATTGAACAATTATCAACCGATGGCCTATTAAATTTTGTCTCTAACCTCATCTATGTCCCTCCTTCCCCTTGCTGGATTATTTTAAAGCAAATCTGAGTCAGGATATAATTTCATTTAAAAGTATTTTGGTCTGTTTATCAGTTTTTAATTAAGAACATTTTCATTTTGAAATGATCTTAGCCTTCAAAAAAGTTGCAAAAATAGTGCAACAATTTTTTTGTACACCTTTCACCTAGCTTCCCTAAAAGTCAGCATCTTATATAACCAGAATACGTTAATCAAAACCAGAAAATTAACATTCCTATGATGCTATTAACTACTCTATAGACCCTATTCAGATTTCATCAACTGTCCAACTAATGTTCTTTTCTATTCCAGGATCCATGTCAGGAGTCTACATTTAATTACAATTAGTTGTCATGTGTCCTTAGTTTCCTCACATCTGGGACAGTTCCTCAGTCTTTTCTTGTCTTCCATGACTAGGCCTGTTTGAAGAATACTGGTAGTTATAATATTTTATAAAATCTCCCTCAATCTGGACTTGTCTGGTATTTCTTCATTATTAGATTGAGGTCATACGTTTTTGGCAAGAATACCACAGAAATAATGTTATGCCCTTCTCAGGGTATCAGATCAGCAGCCACAGGTATTGCTATGTCTCATTACTGGAGGTGTTAATGCTCTGATCACCTGGGTAAGGTGATATGGTAGGAAGAATAATAATAACCCCCAAAGATGTCCATGTCCTTATCCCCAGAACCTGTGCATATGCCACTTTACATGGCAAAAGGGATTCTGCACATGTGATTAAGTTAAAGAGCTTGAGATGGGAAGTGCCATAGACTGAATGTTGTGTCCCCACAAAATTCATATGTTGAAGTCTTAACCCCCCATGTGATGGTATTAGGAGGTTGGGCCTTTAGGATGAGATTAGGTCCTGAAGGTGGAGCTCTTATAAAAGAGACCCCAGAAAGCGCTCTTGCTCTTCTACCACGTGAGGATGCAGGGAGAAGATGCTGTCTATGAACTAGGAAACAGGTCATCACCAGACACTGAATCTGTCAGCACCTTGATCTTGGGCTTCCAGTCTCCAGAACTGCAAAAAAGAAATCTCTCTTTATCAGCCATCCAGTTTATAGTACTTTTTTATAGCACCCAAACAGACTAAAACTGGGAGATTAGCCTGGATTATTAAGGTGGGCCCAGTGTAATCATAAGGGTTATTATAAGTGAAAGAGGGAGGCAGGAGAGTCAGAGTCAGAGGAGGAGATACAATGCTGGAGGCAGAGGTCAAAGCGATGGAGGGCCAAGGAAGCTGTAACAGGCAGGGAACAAGATTCTCCCTCCCTGGAGCCTCCAGAAGGAAGGCAGCCCTGCTGACACCTTGATTTTAGTCCAGTGAGACCCATTTTAGACTTCTGACCTCTAGAACTGCAAGATAATACATTTGTGTTGTTTTAAGCCACTAAAATTGTTGTGGAAATTTGTTATAGCAGCAATAGGATACAAATACAGATGGTGACTGCAGATTTCTCTATAAAGTTCTAATTTTCCCTTTGCAATTGTGGGAAGATACTTTGAAACCACATACATGTCCTGTTTTTTTCTTTTACTCACTAAATATAGCATCTATTAATGATCGTTGTCTGCAACAATTATTATTATGGTGTTTTTCACATAGTGATTTTCTATTTCCATCATTCTTTCTATCTTTATTAATTGGAATTCTACTGAAGTATCTTAAAGAGACGGACTCAGTTTTTTAAAAATATCACCACAACACTCTTGTTATAGCTAAAAAATTAACATTCATCCCTCAGTAATGTCAAGCATCCAGTCAGTGTTCAAATTCCCCAGATTATTCTGATAAAAGTTTTTAATTGTAGATTTGTTTGAAACAAATACTACATAAATAGGGTTAACACATTACATTTGGTTAATATGTCTCTTAATTTTTTAAACCAATACATTTCCTCTTTTTTCCCCTCATACTTTGTCTGTTGAAGAAGCATGACACGTTCTATAGAATTTCCCACATTCTGGATCGCTCTTACGACATCCCATGCTAGTGTTTAACTTGTTCCTGGTTCCATGGTAGTTTCTGTAATTTGGTAATTAGCCCTAGGAGTTTGGTCAGATTCATGTCAATTTTTGGCAAAAACCTTTATGATTAATGTTGTGTACTTACAATTGTACATGTCAGGTACACATAATTGTCTAATTGTTGTTCTTTTTGTGAGTTTAAGTTCGATCAGGGGATTCAGATGTTGTCAGCCTGATCCTCTATTATAAAATTCTGCCATCCACTTTTGCCAAATGGTTTCAGTGGCCATGATACTCATGGACTAAATCATTTTACATCATAGTGATTTGTTTATTTATTTATATTCTTAGAGAAAGAGTGTATGTATCAGTTAATGAATCAGTCAGAAGACTACAGAGGCTTAGACAAATAAAAGATGATTCTTTTTTCTCTTAAGAAGTTTGGGGATAGATAATCCAGGGTTGGGGCAGGGACTTAGTGATGCCATCAAAACCCTGTCAGTCTTTCATGCTTGCTGCTTCATAGTCACAAGATGGCTGCATAGTTCCCAGCATCACATACTCATTCAAGATAGAAAGAAAGATGAAGAGGTGGCCTAAGTTGCTTTAGTTCTTATTATCAGGAATATAAAAGTTTTTTTAATTCGTAGCTGCAAGAAAAACTGTGAAAGTGACTCCTTAGATTTTTCAACCTTTATAAAGGAAGGTAACAAAAGAGAAGGGGCTTAGCAATGAATGGGTGAGTAAAACAGTGTCACAACATTGGAGTCATTGTATAAAGATTAATAGTACTAACCCAAGGAGCATAGACTTTCTTCTATAGAATATTAGGAACCATCAAATTTTTAGTCCGGGGCCAACATGCCCAAGACACGCCCAAGACAGGGTTGTAGGGATTAAACCCAGCAGGGCTGAAGGGTGAATGGGGGCAGTGGGGCTTAGAGGGAGGGACCCAGTCAAGAGGTGATTGGAGCTGTCCAGAGGGGCAATTTAGACCAGGGATTTGTGCCTCGCACCTATTAAAACCACTTACTCCATTTGTTTTGTAGAAACGAGAGACAAGCTGTAAAGCCCAGAATTTCTTTGTTGTTTTAATTTAAAATCCATTAATCAATTAAAGAATAGCATGTGCTCTTGCAAAACAATGTGAATGTATTTAATATCACTGACCTGTACACTTAAAAATGGTTATGATGATAAATTTTATGTTATGTGTATTTCATCACAATTAAAATTAAAAAAACAGGTTGGAGGAAAAAGGCTTAGAGAGGAATTCAGAATTAGATAAAGGGTCAGGGTAGCAGGAATAAAAGAGAAACAGTATCTGATAGGGGCCACATTTAGCCCCCTTTTGGGACAATAGGAAACAATCAAAAGGAATTGTAGACATAGCATTGGCCTTGAAGTTACAAGACTTGGATTTAAAGCATGGTCGTGAATTAAAGTCTTTGAACTTGAACCTTTATAAGTTTCAGTAACCCCTTCTGTAATATTGGGATGATAGTACCAGCTCCATCTACCTCACATGGGGCGTATGTAAGGAATGAAATCAGACTGTGAAGTCAAGTAAGTGGTAAGCTCTGAGTTTTCCCTGTTTTGTAGACTTTACAGCTCTACACTCCAAGCAGTTTCAAATCACTGCCAACTTAAGCTCCTGCTATGAACTTGAAAACTCTAAGTCCTAGCTCTGATCCTACCAGTGCTGTAGTATTTTGCCTCAAGGCACAGGACATTTGAAATTAAACCATGGGGTGAGGAGGAGGACAAGAGAGGAAGCAGCATTAATCTGGCATGTTTCCTTTTTCTTTCCACTTGTGGGTACCTGGGAAAGCAATGTGAATATTCCAAAAGGTCACACACTCTGTGGAGGCCATGTCAGTACTAGCTACAGTTGGCAGTAGTTCCATGCTACAGTTGGCAAATTGATATTTAATAGCTTTTCACTTCTTTTGAAAGTCTTATAATGGAAACATTAAATAAATGTAACATATGGAAGTGTGTAAACCAAAAATAAAATTGTGTGCCTCTTTTGGATGTGGAGTTTAGGAACAAGAGCTCCATTACTGCTGGGTCTGATATCAGCAGTGCCTGCTTAAAACATGGGAGGTGGCTTAGAAGGATCTCAACACTACACAGGCTGAGTGGCTTTTGGTTACTCAGCAGCTGGTCATCCTTTGTACAGATGGTTATTTTTCTGCCCTCTTTCCATCCCCTTTCTCAGATAGGTCTCTCATTGCACATACCCACCAAAGTAGAGGAAGGTAGAAAAGAAAAATTGTATAGATGTTACAAGTACCATCTTCAGTAAGGCTTAGATAAGACAATAGGATTGAAATCATTGCACACCATTTATGAATGTCAATTATTTATATTATTCAGATTTCCATTATGGCAGAAACTGCTGCATTAGCTCCAGTCACTAATCTTAGCATTCTAGGAGGATGGTGTTTCTCACAGTATGCACCAGGGATGGCTAATGGTCCATGTGAATGAGCCAGGAGTTAGTCTGTTGAAGTATTAATGATTATGACTTAGTGTTGTTTGGGGCTTGAATAAATAATTCACTCATCATCACTTGACTGTTTGAACATAGCCAGGCCTCCATCGCTCAGTGCATGCACGAGTGTCTGTTCCAGGGGTTCCCGGGAGGGTCAACGACCCCTGATTCCATATTCTGCCTTCAGATATGTGGTGCGGGGCCTAGTTTTGGTGGCTGGTTTGAACTTTCTGTGACTAATGAACTTAATCTTTGATTCTTTGAGGTCTGTGGCTGTTGGTGGCCTCTACGGGAGAGTTGTGAGGTTTTCTCTATCAACTCTGACTCTAGGGTTCCTTACAGACTCAGATGAGCTCCATCTGCCCCCTTTCCCCCACCGACCAGCGGAAGAGGGTCTGACGCATAATGTATGAGAAAGCAGAGATGTCTCTTCAGTGCCTTCTGGAAGGCTGTGCTAGGTGAAAGGGTGTGGAATTCGTACGCAGGGGAGAAAGACTTCTCACATGGTGATTAGGACATACAGAAGTAAAAGCTTATGTATTTCTCTGAGAAAGAAAGAGAGAGAGAGAGTGAGAGAGTGAAAGAGAGAGAGAGGGAGTGGGTGGCCACAGCACATGAATGAAGGAATAGAAAATGCCGGAAAGTTGAGGGAAAGTTGCTTGGAGTTTTAAAGGGTAAAAATGCCTTTTTCTCTCTGCTTTAGCAGACTGATAACAGAAGCGGCAGTGAAGCTGTTGCAGGTGTTCTTTATTTTTCTCTTTTTGCTGTGAGGCTGGGTTATCTGAGTCCTTGAAATCTGGGTTTTTTTGGCAGGAACTGAGGCAGAGAGCTGGAGCAGGAAGTTCTCACCCTCTGTCCACTTAGGGTTCTTCAAGGCTATGAAAAAATTCATCAAAAATCTTCATCCCACTTAAAAGGGAATGCCTGGTCTCTCAAGCATTGTGCAGAGGCCCAGTGGGATGTTAATAACTCATGATTACTGACATTTCTATTATGATGATGATTACAACTGTAATTCCAGCTTCAAAATACTTTGAACATGCAGACTTACACAGAATGTGAGAGTCCCTCAGAAATCCCCCTAAGATAATCACCAGAAATGGTGTTTTTGATTACCTCCTATGTATATACCATCTTAAAATGTTATCCATTTAATATTATGAATAAAAATGGGGGCACACTGGACATACTTCCCTGCAATTCGTTTCTTAACAATACGTCTTGGCCATTTTTCTATGTCAGTTCACAAACTATTCATCATTTCATTTTTTGGATGTATGATAATTTATTGACTGACTTTATGATTATTTTGGGGTTTTTACTATTATAAATGCCTTCCATAAAAAATCCTTGCATGTACATCTTAATGAGCTTGTCTGGGAAGTTTTGTAGTATATGTTCCCAGAAGTGGGACTTCTGCGTGGAAGAATAGGCACATTTTAGGATATTGCCAAGTTGCCCATCAATGGTATATGGGCAGACATGCTGCCCACCCCTCATCGACATCAGGCATCAGTCATTTAAAAAATCTTTGTAGTTATTATGGATGAAAATGATGTCATCGTTTTGATTTTAATTTCTTAATTAGTGAGGTTCATAACTTCATATTGTATTTCCTTTTCCATGAAATGCTTGTTTATGTCCTTTTCATTCTTGGGTCAATTTTTCTCATTGATTTGTAAGACCTTTTTATTCATTTAGAATTTTAGGACTTTGTAATCTGTAATGTTAAGTATGTTTTCTCAGGTCGTGGTTAAATTTCTTGCCTTTGTCTATGGTATTCTATTGTTAAGAAAGAAACTTTAAAATTTTTTGTAGCCAGATTTCTCAATGTCTTCCTTTATGGTTTCTAGCTTTCACATCATGTTTCAAAGGCCTTTTCCTCTTGAAGATTATAAAAATATATTCACCCATGTTTTCCTCTGAAATTTAAATGATTTTATACCTTACATTAAAATCTTCTCTTTTTTGGGAATTTACTCTGATGTGAGGAGGGAGATGGAGTTCCAGCCATATTTTATAACAGTGGCTAACAGCCTGGCCTTGGGCATCCAAAGACAACTGGGTGTGAATACAAGCTGTGTGACACGGGAAAGTTGCTTACACTCTCTGTGTCCTGGTTTCCTCTTCTGTAAAATGGAAATAACCATAGAATGTGTTTCCTAAGTGTGTGGTGAGAAGTCAATAAGGTGATACTTAAAGCAATGAACTGGGACACAGTAAGCCCTCAGTTTGGGTTGCTGTTTTCTTTGTCATTCTTCATAGCTGGCCTGTCATTCCAACACCACTGCTGGAAGAATCTACCTTCTTTCCACACTTGTGAAATGTTACCTGCAAGGGAGCCACGTGCTAGGTTCCTGGGTACACTCTGTTCTGATCTCACTGTTCTGTCATTCCGTTCGGGGCTGATTCCTCACCCACTTCACTCCTGCCCTGGGAAGTCTCCCCCCCCGCCCCGCCGCCCCCCGCCTTCAGTACCTGGAGGCTTCTCGCCCCAGTAACCAGCCTGCCCTCCTTCTCTTACCCCTCCAGTGCCCGCAGCTGCAGCCAGCTGACACCCTCTGTCCCATGTCTATTCATAATTTTTCTTTCAACTTAGCAAGAAGGATGGGATCTTTGGTTATCCCCACTTTTCAGATTAAAAAAAAAAAAACAACAGAGAATTGGAGAGGGTACAGTTATAGTAATTATATAATCAGTAAGACTGATTGTATTCTTATCTCAGCTCTGCCATATACTGGCCAGCTTACCTACCTTCTTTGAGCCCCAGTTCCTGCCAGTTCCTGCCTATAAAACAAGGACAAGAGTGCCTGCATTTGGGGGTTGTTAGGAGGAGCCAGTGGAGATGTACATGCCCTTGGCAAAGTGCCTAACACATGGGAACAAGCTTCCAAGTGATGAGGCCTCAGAACTTCTGATTCCAGATCCAGGGCAGGGTTGCCCAACCATCTGCCTCCCCCAAATCAGGCTGGTTAGGAAGAGTGGACTATGCCACAGGGAGGTCTGCAGACCTCACCAAAATCTCTTCTAGGCTTTTCTCTGGGGACTGTATCTCTTTCAGGATGCTCGTTCTAGCCAGTAATGTGCCACAACTGAATGTAACTGCAGTCCAGCTAACTGCTACTGCTAAATATTAATATACATAGGACGCCCTGTGCCGTGCAGGTAGCATGTCTTCATAACCGTGGTGATCAGGCAACTTCAGTCTCCAAACACATTCTTTTGCAGCATATGTCTACCAGGGATGGAAGGGATCCAACAAAGCTGTGAGCCTGGCAAAGGAGGGTGGTCCCATCCCCCAGTTCCTGGCTGGTAGAAGTGAGTGGCTTGGCTCTGCCCCTTGACTCTAGGAAGACAGTTCTCTGGAAACCCTCCTTGTCAACACCAAACCCACAAATTTTCATCACCTAAAACTGATTCAGGAAAAAAAGTACCCAAGAGAAGATTATACAGGTGACAGCTGCACAGCTGGGAGAAAGCCCAGCAGGCAGGACTCACTGAGATCATCCGGAACATATTGGTTCAGTGGTGATGGAGCAAATCCCAGAAGCACCCACGGGAATCCTCTTCTGGGAGATTGTCTTCAAGGATGGAACTGAAAAATGTAGATGCCCATGAGAGCCTCTTGCTTCTAAGGTAATTGTAAGAGAAGCAACTCTCAGGGTCCTTTGAGTGTGAGGGACAGACAGAAATGGTGTGTAGGGGGTGGGTACAGCTGGAAAGGGCTGTCCCACTTGCAGTGATCCCAGCTTCCTTTCCCTGGGCTCATTCACATGGCCTTCTCTGCCATCGGCAGCCAAGGCAGCCTTGCCTGGGTGCCCAATTTTTACTTGAGTGCCTTTGGCTTCCTCACATGGAGCTCAGCTGCGCTGTCAGGGGCGCACGGACTTGTAATGTCACCACTGCCCGCCAGCCCTTCTCTGCACCGCTGAGCGCAGCTCTCAGCTCATGGGGGAGATTTCTGACCTCACATGCTGGTGTATGGAGCTGGCTTCACAGTTTCCATGTTGAATAGAAAACCCAGATCATGAATTGAAGCCGTTTTCCTCAAGTTCCCCCCACCCCCCCGTCGGATCCCACAACTCGCAGAACCAAAGGATCCAACAGCCCTGCTTTTTGTGACTTAAAGCAGTCGTCTTTAATTCTTCAGGATGCTGGGTCTGCCAGGGGTGGGGGTGAGGTAGGGAGGAAGCAAATCAACAGGGTGTCCCCTGCTCAATTCAAGTGGAGACCCCATTTTTATCTGTTTTACAGATTTTTTTTTAAAAAAATCAATGTAAGATTTTCTTTGGAGAAAGTGTTCAGAGGCTAAAAAAGATGGTGAAAAATCACTGCTTTGGCCAAATGATCTTTTCAAAAGACAGCTATATTGAAGTATAATTTACATACAGTATAAAGCATCTCTCTTAGTGTATAGTTCTGATAAGAACGTAGTCGTGTAACTGGCACTACAATGAAGATGTAGAACATTTCTGTCACTCTGCAAACTTTCCTCATGCCCCTTTGTGTTTAGCTACAGGTCAGCCACACCCCCAGCTCTGTTTTCCATTCCCATAGTTTTCCCTTTTCCAGAATGTCATATAGGTGAAATGATAACATACATGGCCTTTTTATTTCGAAATAACTAGATTCACATGCAATTGTGAGAAATAATTCAGAGAGATCCCCTATACCATCTACTCAGTTTTCCTTAATGGTAACAAGTTACTAAACTGCAGGACAGTATCACAGCCAGGACACTGGCATTGATACAGTGCAGACACGGAACATTTCTGTCACCACCAGGACCTCCTGTTGCCCTATACGACTGCATCCACTACCCTCCTTAACCCTCTGGCAAATGCCACTCTTTTCTCCATTTCTATAGCTTCATCATTTCAAGAATGTCATGTGAGTGGAATCATGCAGTGTGTAACCTTTAGGGATGGGCTTTTTCCACTCAGCACAATTGTGTGGAGGGTCATCTAGGTTGCTGCAGCCATCAGGAGCTGGTTCCTTTTCACTGCCCAGCAGCATGCCATGGGACAGACGCTCCACGGTGGGTTTCACCTTCACCCATAGAAACACATCTGAGTTGTTTCCGGTTTGGGGCTGTTATGGATAAAGCTGCCATAAACATTTGTGTACAGGTTTCTATGTGGACCTAAGGCTTCATATCTCTGGGATAAATGCCTAGAAGAACAGTCATTGCTCATATGGTAGTTGCATATTTAGTTTTTAAAGAAACTGCCAAACTGTTTTCCAGTGTGGTTGTACCATTTTTACATTCCCACCAACAATGTACGAGTGATCCACTCTCTCTGCACGCTCGAAAGCATTTGGTGTTGTCATTACATTTTATTTTAGCGGTTCTGATAGGTGCATAGAGGTATCTTGTGGTTTTAATTTGCATTTCCCCAGTGACTAATGATGTTGCCCATCTTTTCCCATGCTGATTTGCTGTCTGTGTGTCTTCTTTGGTGAAATGTCTCTTCACATCTTTTGTTCATGTTCTAGTTGGATCATTTTCTTTTTTACTGTGGAACTTTGAGAGTTTTAAAAAAATATATTCTAGATACTCATCCTTTGTCAGATAAGTGATTTGCAAATATTTTCTCTCACTCTCCAGCTTATCTTTTCATCCTCTTAACAAGGTCTTTGCAGAGCAAAAGTTTTACATTTTTTTGTTCATTGCAGTATTTCTATCGTGGCTGCTTTGAGATCTTTGCTCATTCTGACAGCTCAGTCATCTCAATGTCTGCATCTGTTGATTGTCTTTTTTCACTGAGTGTGAGGTCTTCCTGGTTCTTAGCAGGCCAAGTGATTTTTCTTTATTGGAAACTGGACATTTACTTTTTTCTTTTTTTTTTTTAAGTTTAAACAAGTATTTTATTGTAAAGTTTAATTATGGTTCAGAAAAAATTGAGTGAATAACTTTCTCTGAAAAAATATGTTGACTCTGTAGACTGCAGTTATTGGGGGGATAGGAGCTGGTAAGTTAAATTACCATACTTTCTATTCTGAAAATGATAAAAAAAATCCCATTTCCAGTCTGGTTATAAAGATACATACACCCAAAATGGCTGAGAATAATACAACAAGAAAAGCAAAAGCTTTAAAGCTAAGTGCATGCAACAGGCTCTAAGAGAAAATCTCAGAAATACCCAAAGTGGCAACAAGGAATGTTTGGCTGGAATCCGAAGTTCTTTTCAGTCATCTTTGTCTTTTGCTCCATATTTAAGGATGCGCGTGAACTTGATGTAATTGAAATTCCCCTTTTTGTCAATAGGGGCTTCTCTGTACAGCTCATCCACTTCCTCATCTGTAAACTGATCTCCCATGGTTGTCAGCAGCTCTCTCAGGTAATCTTCCTGAATGGTGCCAGTTGCTTCTTCATCAAAGCAAGCAAAAGCATTTCTGATGACATCTTCTGCATCTGTGCCATTTAACTTCTCACCAAACATGGTGAGGAACATGGTGAAATTGATGGGGCCAGGAGCCTCATTCATCATGGCATCCAGATACTCATCAGTTGGATTTTTCCCTAGTGAGGCAAGCATATCATGCAAATCTTCCTTGTCAATGAAGCCATCTCTGTTCTGATCAATCATTTTGAAGTCTTCTTTGAACTCCTGAATCTGTGACTGGTCAAACATGGCAAACACATTGGGTGTTGCGTGCTGAGGGCGCTTCTTGGTGGTCTTGGTCTTTGACCCTTTACTAGACATGGTGGTGGTTAAATCCCTGCACATCCACGGGAACACAAGCACCTCAGTGAGCCCCGGAAACTGGACATTTTCATATTACGTGATGAGGCTCTGGGTCTTATGTCCACCTGCTGTGGTAGCGGGTGTTTTGTGGCACTGCTCTGGCAGGGAGGTGGAGGGCACCGCCTAATTACTGTCAGGCAAGGGTGGCAGTCCAGGCTCTCCACTGGGTGGGACTCCATTGACACCTGAGGGGGAAGCTTCCTCGTTACTGGGCAGAAGTGGGAGTTCTGACTCCCTGATGGTCTCCACTGTCTCTGTGGTAGGGCTGTCCTCATTACTGCCAGGAGATGGTGAAAGTCCTGACTCTCCACTCTGCCTCCTCCAACTCTGCCCCAGTGCCAAGGGGAAGGGGAGTCCTTTTACTGCCGGGAGGGGCAGGAGGCCAGGCTCCCTATTTGGTTTCCACTAACACTAGGGAGCTGGAGTTTCATTACCAACTGGCAGGCACAGAAGTCCAGGCTCCTCACCTGTTTTTTTTGATACTATCTTGGGCCGGGTATTGAGAGTCTCTGTGCAGCCTCTCTGTAGTGGGTGCTTCCCACTAGGCCTTTACTGACATGAGTGGGTGGTGGTGGCCACAGTATTTTTCTGTTGTATTGTACTGAAGTAGAGCAGTTATTGTCTAAAAGTTTTATGTCTTGCTAGGCTGCCCCTTCTCTGGTCCTTTGGCTAGAGAGTATAGGCTTTTCTTGGTGCTTTTCTCATCTGTGGTCATAGGTGTTTCCAGAAAGCTGCCTTCTTAAGCTCCAGGGATATATGAGACAAAAAGAAAAGCCAGCGTCATTCCTTGGGTCCCAAGGTGTCTAGCCAGTTTGCAACCTTCTCTCTGCCTTACAGAATCTTATTTTATGTTATAAATATATAATGTCCATATATTTATTTGTACTTAGAAGAATAAGGGAACTTACAACTGCTCCATTTTCCCGGAAGTGGAAGTCCCAGTATGCGGCCTTTTGAGTCTGACTTCTTGCACTCAGAATAATGCATTTAAGATTCAAAATTTGATGAGTTTTGACAAAGATACGCAGTTGTGTAACTTCTATCACAATCACAATATAGAACATTTCTATCATCTACAAAACTTTTCTCTGGGGTACATAATTTTTTTTCAGATGAAAACCTCAAGGTGTTCCCTATGAGAACACTTTTTCAGCTTCCAGGATGACCCCAAATGGACACCACATCTTACTATTCTCGCTCATGTGGAACACTCTCCCTTGAGTGTGGACTGCACTTAGTGACTACCTTCTTTTTTTTGTTTATTTCAAAATATTATGGGGTGTCAAATGTTTTTGATTACAGGAATCACTTTTGTAATTCTCGAGTCAGGGTTAAAAGTGTGCCCATCACCCAGATAGTGTTCATTGTACCTGTTAGGTAGGTTTTCACCCACCTCATTCTCCTCCCTCCCCACTGCTTGATTTCCACTGAATTTTACTCCCGTTTTTGCATATGTGCTCATCAGTTAGCTCCAATTTAATCGTGAGTACATATGGTGTTTCTTTTTCCATTCTTTAGATACTTCACTTAGGATAATGGTCTCCAGTTCCATCCAAATTGTTGCAAAAGACCTTAATTCATCCTTCCTCATGGCTGCATAGTATTCCATAGTATACATATACCACATTTTGTTAATCCACTCATGAATTGATGGGCACTTGGATTGATTCCACGTCTTTGCAATTGTGAATTGTGCTGCTATAAACATTACGTGCAGGTGCCTTTTTGATAAAACGACTTCTTTCCTTTGGGTAAATACCCAGTAGTGGGATTGCTGGATCAAATGGTAGGTCCACTTTTAGTTCTTTGAGTAATCTCCACACTGTTTTCCGTAAAGGTTGTACTAATTTGCAGTTCTACCAACAGTGTATAAGCATTCCTTTCTCTCTGCATCAACACCAGCATCTATTGTTTTTGGACTTTTTAATAAAAGCCATTCTAACTGGGGTAAGGTGATATCTCATTGTGGTTTTAATTTGCATTTCCCTGATGATTAGTGACGTTGAGCATTTTTTCATGTTTGTTGGCCATTAGTCTATCTTCTTTTGAAAAGCTTCTGTTCATGTCTTTTGCTTACTTTTTAATAGGGTTGTTTGTTTTTTTCTTGCTGATTTGCTTGAGTTATTTGTAGATTCTGATTATTAGCCCTTTATTGGATGCATAGCTTGCGAATATTTTTTCCCATTCTGTAGGTTGTCTATTTACTCTGTTGATTATTTCCTTAACTGTACAGAAGCTTTTTAATTTAATCGAATCCCATTTATTTATTTTTGTTGTTGCTATGGTTGCCATTGGGGTCTTAGTCATAAATTCTTTGCCTAGGCCAATATCTAGAAGAGTTTGTCCAACATTTTCTTCCAGGGCTCTTATGGTTTTATGCCTTACACTTAAGTCTTTTATCCACCTTGAATTAATTTTTGTGTGTGGTGAGAGATATGGATCTTGTTTCATTGTTCTTCATGTGGCTATCCAATTTTCCCAGCACCATTATTGAATAGGGCTTTTTTCCCCTAGTATATATTGTTGTCTGCTTTGTCAAAGATTAGTTGACTGTATGTGGATGGTTTTATATTTGTGTTCTCTGTTCTATTCCATTGGTCTATGTCCCTATTTTTGTGCCAGTACCATGCTGTTTTGGTTACTATAGCCTTGTAGTATAGTTTGAAGTTTGGTAATGTGATGCCTCCAGATTTTTTCTTTTCACTTAAGTTTGCTTTTGCTATTTGGGTTCTTCTTTGGCTCCAAACAAAGTGTAGAATTATTTTTTTCCTAGGTCTGTGAAATATGATACTGGTATTTTGATAGAGATTTCATTGAATCTGTAAATCACTTTGGATAATATGGACATTTTGACAATGTTGATTCTACTGATCCATGAGCATGATATGTTTTTCCATTTTTGTGTCATCTGCAATTTCTTTCCTCAGTGTTTCATAGTCCTCTTTGTAGGGATCTTTTACCTCCTTGGTTAAGTATATTCCCGGGTATTTTATTTTCTTTGTAGCTATTATGAATGGTATTGAGTCTTTAATTTGACTCTCAACTTGACCGTTACTGGTGTACAGGAATGCTACTGTTTGTGTACATTGATTTTGTAACCTGAGACTTTGCTGAATTTATATATCAATGCCAGGAGTCTCTTGGTGGAGTGTTTGGGGTTTTGAAGATATTAAGATCATATCATCAGCAAAAAGCCATAGTTTGACCTCCTCTTTCCCTATATGGATACACTTTTTTTCTTTCTCTTACCTGATTGCTCTGGCTAGGACTTCCATCACTATGTTGAATAGAAGTGGTGACTGTAGGCACCATTGTCTTGTTCCACTTCTCAGTGGGAATGCTTTCAACTTTTCCCCATTCAGTATGATGTTGGCAGTGGGTTTGTCATATATGGCTTTTTATAATCTTGAGTTACGTTCCTTCTATGCCTTATTTTTTGAGGGTTCTTATCATGAAAGGGTGCTGGATTTTGTTGAATGTTTTTTCTACATCTATTGAGATGATTGCATGGTCTTTGTTTTTGCTTCTGTTTATGTGATCCATCACATTTATTGATTTACATATGTTTAACCATCCTTGCATCCCTGTGATGAAGCCCAGTTGGTCATGGTGGATTAATTTTTTGATTTGCTGTTGAATTTGGTTTGCTAGTATTTTATTGAGCATTTTTGCATCTGTATTCACAAGGTATATTGGTATGTAGTTTTCTTTTTTTTGTTATGTCCTTTCCTAGCTTTGGTAACAAGGTGATACTGGTTTTGTAGAATGAGTTGGGGAGGATTACCTCCTTTTTGATGTTATGGAATAATTTCTGCAGTATGGATACCAACTCTTTTTTGTAGGTCTGATAAAATTCAGGTGTGAATCCATCTGGTCTGGGGCTTTTCTTTGTTGGAAGATTTTTTATTACTGCTTCAATCTCATTGCTTGTTATCAGTCTGTTCAGGAGTTCTATTTCTTCTTGATTGAGTCTTGGAAGGTTGAATGTTTCCAGGAATTTGTCCATTTCCTCTATGTTTTTGAATTTATGTGCATAGAGATTTTCAAGGTATTCACAGGTGACATTTTGTATTTCTGTGGTATCAGTTGTAATATCTCCTTTTTCATTTCTGATTGAGCTTATTTGGGTCCTTTCTCTTCTCTTCCTGGTTAATCTAGCAAGAGGTCTATCAATTTTGTTTATCTTTTCAAAGAACCCACTTTTTGTTTCATTGATCTTTTGTATTGTTTTTTATTTTCCATTTTTTTTAGCTCTGCTCTGACTTTAGTTATTTCTTTTCTTCTGCTGGCTTTGTGTTTGATTTGCTCTTCCTTTCTTAGTTCCTCGACAGGTATCATTAGATTGTTAATTTGTGAACTTTCTGCCTTTTCGATGTGGGCATTTAAGGCTGTGGATTTTCCTCTTAGGACTGCTTTTGATGAATACCATAGATTTTGATAGCTTGTAGACCTTTGTTGTTCAGTTTGAGGAATATTTTGATTTCCATCTTTATTTCATTCTTGACCCAAGAATCTTTCAGCAGCAGGTTGTTTAATTTCCATGACTTTTTGTAGAATTGAGTGTTTCTCCTGGAGTTGATTCCTAGTTTTATTCCACTGTGGTCTGAGAATATACATGGTATGATTTCTATTTTTTTTTTAATTTCTTGAGACATGTTTTGTGGCCTAAGATATGAATCTTGGAGAATGTTCCATGTGCTGATGAGAAGAATGTATATTCAGTAGTTTTTAGGTAAAACGTTCTGTAAATGTCTTTTAGACACATTTGTTCTAGAGTCCCATATCAGTCCAGTGTTTCTTTATTTATTTTCTGCTTAGATGATCTGTCCAGTTCTGTCAGTGGGGTGTTGAAGTCCCCAGCAATTACAATACTGCTGTTTATCTCTTTGCTTAGATCTAGTAGGGTTTGCTTTATGAATCTGGGCACTCCTGTGTTAGGTGCATAAATATTTAGGATTGTTATATCTTCTTGTTGAATCGCTCCCTTTACTATTATATAATGACCATCTTTGTCTTTCTTTATGGTTGTTGATTTAAAGTCAATTTTGTCTGATATGAGAATGGCTACAACTGCTTTCTTTTGGTTTCCATATGCATGGAATATTTTTTCCATCCCTTTACCTTGAGTCCGTATGAGTCCTTGGGGGTCTGTTATATTTCCTGGAGACAGCAGATACTTGGGTTGTATTTTTTCATGAATTCAGCCAGTCTGTGTCTCTTGAGTGGGGCATTCAGACTGTTCAGGTTGATCCATAAAGTTGATATGTGGGATGCTGTTCATCCTGTTGGGTAGTACCTTGTGTTATTTTATCTCTTGTACTGTTGTTTTATATGAGGTCTGAGTTTTAGCTTTTGGGTGGTTTTAAAGCTTTTGGCTTTAGCTTTTAAAGCTTTTAAAGCTTTTAGCTTTTGGGTGGGTGTCTATTGTGCTGATCCATGTACAATGCAGTTCTGAGTATTTCCTCCAGAGCAGGTCTGATCTTGACAAATTCCCTCAGTGTTTGCTTGTCTGGAAAAAAATCTTTATTTCTCCTGTGAAACTTAGTTTTTCAGGATACAAAATTCTAAGCTGGCAGCTGTTCTGTTTGAAAAAACTGAAGATGGGGCCCCAATCCCTTCTGGCTTGTAAGGTCTCAGTTGAGAAGTCTGCAGTTAGCCTTTCCTTTGTAAGTTGCTTTTTTTTTTTTTTTTTTTTTGCCTCATGACTTGCAGAAGTTCCTCCTTCATGTTGACTTTGGCCAGTCTGATGACTATGTGCCTTGGTGATTGCCTCTTTGCAGTGAATCTCCCAGGTATTTGTTGAGCTTCTTGTACCTGGATGTCTAAATCTCTAGCAAGGCCAGGGAAGTTTTCCTCAATTATTCCCTCAAATATGTTTCCCAGCCCTTGTGCATTTTCTTCTTCACCCTCAGGATGCTTATTATTCTTGTATTTGGCCATTTTACACAATCCCATATTACTTGTAGGCTTTGTTCATTCCTCTTAATTCTCTGTTCTTTATTTTTGACTGGCTGAGTTAATTCAACAGAGTTGACTTTAAGCTCTGAGATTCTTTCTTCTGCCTGGTCTAGTCTATTCTTAAAACTTTCTACTGTGTTTTCTATTTCCGTAAATGAATTTTTCTCTTCCAGAAGTTGTATTTGGTTTTTTTTTTAATATGTCAATCTCCTTAGTGAATTTTTCATTCATTTCCTGAATTGTTTTTCTGGTTTCTTTGAGTTGGTTTTTCATTTTCTCTTGGATTTCATTGAGCTTTGTTATAATCCATATTTCAAATTCTTTATCTGTTATTTCAATATTTTCATTTTGTTTAGTATCTGTTGTTAGTGAGCTGGTGTTCCCTTTTGGGGGTATCCTTTTGCTTCAATTTTTCATACTTCTGGATTTCTCTTGCTGATTCCTTCTCATCTGGAACAGCTGTCACTTCTTATTTTTGGATTTTCTTTTGTTTAGATGGGGTTTCTTTCCTTGCCCCCCTCACTTGTAAGGGTGTGACTGTAGAATATGTTGGGTAAGAATCTTTTGCTTTGCTTGTGGGTGTTTTCATGGAAATCTAGGTTTTGCATGGATGCCTCGGTTATAGATATCCTTAGCATGGTGGTTTTCTCAGTTACTAGTTGTTTTGTCAGTGACTACCTTCTGACCAATAAAATATGGTAGAAATGATGATTTGTCACTTCTAAGATTAGGTTACAAAGACTTCAGCTCACTCCTGTAATCCTAGCACTCTGGGAGGCCGAGCCAGGAGGATTGCTTGAGCTCAGGAGTTCAAGACCAGCTGGAACAAGAGCGAGACCCTGTCTCTACTAAAATCAGAAAAATTAGCTGGGTGTCATGGCGCATGCCTGTAGTCCCAGCTACTCAAGAGGATGAGGCAGGAGGATCACTTGAGCCCAGGAGTTCGAGGCTGCAGGGAGCTATGATGATGCCACTGCGCTGTATCTGGGGTAACCGAGTGTGATTCTGTCTCAAAAAGGAAAAAAAAAGACTTCACCTTCTATCTTAGGCTCCCTCACTCTGGGAGAAGGTGGCTGCCACTCCATGCAGGCACTCAGGTAGCCTAACAGAGAGGCCCACGTGGCCAAGAACTGAGGATTTCAGGCAATGGCCCAGTGTGTGAGACTTCTCGGAAGCAGGTCCTCACCCAGTAGAGCCATCTGAGACTGCAGTCCTAGCCAACAGCTTGGCTGCAACCTGGTGAGAGACTCTGAGTCAGACCCACTCTGGATTCACAACCCTCAGAAACTGTGTGAGGTAACAAATTTTTTTTTATATGAAGCTGCTAAGTTTTCAGGTAGCTTATTACGCAGCAATAGATAACTGATGCCCTCTTGAGTCCTCCCCTTGCCCAGATCTGATCTCTGCTCTGCAGCCCCACCCTGCCCCTCTCTCCTCTCTCCATGCTCCAGACATGTTGGTCTTTTGGTTTCCCCTCCCTCAAGAACTCCATGCCAAGAATGTTCTGATACTATCTAACTTCCCAGCAGTTCTTACCCTCAGTTAGTCCTGCCTGTCCTGCTGCTCAGCTCCAATATTGATTTGCCAAGGAAGGCCCTTCCTGACTAAGGCAACTTGTCCGGTTATATCCTCCATTTAGAGTTTTTCTTTTCTTCCATTTGAAACACTTATCATAATAACAATGTAATAAATAACTAAATAATTCCTTGTTTAACATGTCTCCCTCATTGGAGTGGAAGCTCCATGAGGGTAAGGACTGTGTCTGTCTTGTTTGCAGCTTTATCCTATGTGCTGGACAGGAGGCTGGCGCCTTGTGTGTGTAATGAATGGATGGAGAGAAGCATGAACTTCTCAAGAAAGAATGTAGAGGAGTAGGTTTGGGGACAGAACATTTCCTATAGATCTCTAAGAAATATTCCCATTTCTAAACAGAAAGTGTACGAGTTCTTAATTAAAACATACAAAAATATATTTAAAAAAATAAAAGGCACCAAGTGCAGGCAGAGGATGTGACTCTTCATCCAGGATGGTTGTCCTGGTTGTACTCAATGAACAGTGACCCAGGAAAATTTTTACAAATTATTGCTCTTGGAATCCTTTTGGGCCAAATGCATCAGAATCTTTGGTGTGGGGGTAGGCACTTGGGTTTTTACGTGTGAGGGTCTAGAGCCTTGACAGGACCTCCAGGGGAGACCCTGAGGACGGTCACTTGCTTGAGGGGATCAAGAGTGTTCTCCAAGGGCCATCCCTGCCCATTTGCTCCTGAAGAAATTTCTCCCATGGTTCTCACTAAAATGAAAGAAACTGCTGAGGCTTATCTGGGAAAGAAGTGTATCCACGCAGTCGTTACTGTACCAGCCTGTTTCAATGATGCCCAATGCTAAGCCACCGTAGATGCTGGAACTATTGCTGGACTGAACATTATGAGAATCACCAATGAGCCTATAGCAGCTGCTTTTGCTTATGGCCTGGATAGGAGGGAGGGGGAGAAAAACATCCTGATATTTGACCTGGGGGGTGAAACCTTCGATGTGTCTCTTCTCACTGTTGACGATGCTGTCTTCAAAGTTGTGGCTACTAATGGAGATACTCATACTCATCTGAGTTTAGAAGACTTTGACCAGTGTGTTCTGGAACACTTCATCAAGCCATACAGAAAGAAGACTGGCAAAGATGTTAGCAAAGACAATACAACTGTGTAGAAACTCTGGCGTGAGGTAGAAAAGGCCAAATGGGCCCTGTCTTCTCAACATTAAGCAAGAATTGAAATAGAGTCTTTTTATGAAGGAGAGGACTTTTCTGAAACCCTAAATCAGGCCAAATTTGAAGAGCTAAAGAAGGATCTGTTCAGTCTACCACAAAGCCTGTCCAGAAAGTGTTGGAGGATTCTGATTTGAAGAAGTCTGATATCGATGAAATTGTTCTTGTTGGTGGCTCTACTCAAATTCCAAAAATTCAACAACTGGTTAAAGAGTTCTTCAGTGGCAAGGAACTATCCTGTAGCGTAAACCCAGGTGAGGCTGTAACATGTGGTGCTGCTGTTCAGGCTGGTATGCTCTCTGGTGATCAAGATACAGGTGATCTGGTATTGCTTGATGTATGTCCCCTTACACTTGGTATTGAAACTGCGGGGGGTGTCATGACCAAACCGATTCCAGGGAACACTGTGGTGCCCACCAAGAAGTCTCAAATTTTTTCTACAGCTTCTAATAACCAACTGTTACAGTCATAATCTATGAAGGTGAATGACCCCTGACAAAAGACAACCACCTTCTGGGTATATTTGATCCAAGAGATTGTATATTTGGTCCAAGAGATTGAAGTCACCTTCGACATATATGTGAATGGCATTCTTTGAGTGACAACTGAAGACATGGGTACAGGGAACAAAAATAAGATCACAATTACCAATAACCAGAATTGCCTGACACCTGAAGAAATTGAAAGAATGGTTAATGATGCTGAGAAGTTTGCTGAGGAAGACGAAAAACTGAAGGAGTGCATTGATACTAGAAATGAGCTGGAAAGCTATGCCTAGTCTCTAAAGAATCAGGTTGGAGATCAGGAAAAGCTGGGAGGTAAACTTTCCTCTGAAGATAAAGAGATCATGGAAAAAGCTGTAGAAAGATGATTGAATGGCTGGAAAGCCACCAAGCTGCTGACATTGAAGACTTCAAAGTTAAAAAGAAGGAACTAGAAGAAATTTTGTCCAGCTAATAATTATCAGCAAACTCTGTGGAAGTGCAGGCCCTCCCCCAACTGGTGATGAGGATACAGCAGAAAATGATGAGTTGCAGACACTGGTCTGCTAGTGCTGTAATATTGTAAATACTGGACTCAGGAACTTTTATTCAGAAAAAGTCAAGAGAACTGAAGTTGCTAATGTAATTGGAATCTTCATCTCAGAGGGGAGTTGAAAATGCCGTAGCCCCAGTGGCTGTTCACTGCTTTTCATTAGTAGTTACTCACATATCTTGGGGTAGGGGGAGAGGCAGAATTGACTATCTTAAAATCTGGGTTAAAAAGCTGGGTTAGAATATGTGTTCACCTTGAAAATGTTCTATTTAACGATTGGGTCATGTGCATCTGGTGTAGGAACTTTTTTCTACCAGAATGACACTAATAAATGTTTGTTGTTAAAAAAAAGTGTTCTGCGAGGACCGGCAAGGAGGCCCTGACCTTGGACCTGGTGGGATTGTTTATGACCATGCTCCTGGGAGTGGGCTTTACTGGAGGGTTTGAGAACACCTCTAGGGCCAGAGACACTGCCAATGAGAGGGGGAGTCAGGGGTTAGGGCCATGAGGGCAGAGGCCCTCCTACCACTGGGCCTTGGGGGCCCTTCCAACAGGACTAGAGAAGTTCTGGTAAGACCCACCCCTGCTTCCGAGCAATTGCAGCCATGCCCTGGGCTCTGCACTTTAGGGTACCCTGCCCTGGTTCCCCCCAGGCACTCTTCTTCCAGGTGCTTTCAGGGCTTAAGGGATCTACTTACCCAGAGCCTGTGCACCCCTTTCAAGACCATGTCCAGGACCTGGAATTCTGGAATACCTGCCCAAATGCCCTGAGCCCACTCCCAGCTCTGCAAAGGCCTCCTCCCTGGGTACATATTCTCCAGGGAAGACTGTGCAGCAAGTTGTGCACCCTGAGCCTGGGGGTTGGGGGTGGTCTGCAAGCTGGTGTGGAGGGATTGGGCTGAGCTGCCCATGCTCATGCTCATGAGGCCATTTGTGGTAAGAGATGGTGGTCAGGGAGAGGGAGAGAAGGGGGTGGACCACAGGCTAGGGACCTCCAGGCCCCATAGTTTCTGAGGGCAGGCCTGGTATGTGCCCCTCATCTTGCATCTCCTGCTCAGATACTCCCTTGAATGCATTGACTGTGTTCCCCAAATCACCCTCATTGTCCCTGAGCCTGTTGCACATCCTGTTCTCTCTGCTAACAGTGCCCCACTCCTGGTCTGCCCCCCCCCGCCTCCTGCCCAGCCCTCCAGGCTTGGCTCTGCTAAGCAAAGTGTCCCAGATCTCCCCAGGTGGACTCCTGCCCTCCCTCCATCCCCTCAAGACTGACGCTTGCCTGCTGCCTCTGTTCTGGGACCAGTCACTCTATACTGCACGTGTTGGCAGCAGGCTTTGTCTCTCCCACAGATGGCACCTTGGGTGCCCAGCCCCTAGTCACTGCACCTGGCACAGGAATGCCAGTTATGGACTGGCCCATGGACTGGGTTAGATCACTTCAGTAATTATGGGAGGAAAGATTTGGAGGCCTCCTCTGAAAGTGACTCCCGAACCCTGGCTTCTCTTGGAAAGTACAGTGCTTGTTTTGAAGGGTCAGTGTCTTCAGCTGAAGTGAGGTCTGTGCATTGATCTGCTCCAGCATGTCCAACCTCTGAGCTGTCACTGTGTGTGCAGAGCCCCCATCCCACTCTGCTGCTTCACTCCCCAACTACACAGCTGGGCGAGAGCACTGTGTGCACTCCTGTGTCTGCACTGCCTGCAGCCAAGATGTGTTCCAGGGAGCTCAGCTGCCTGTGGAGGAGGGGACCACGAACCCGGTTAGCCCAGGACAAGCTGCATGTGTATCTGCTGTCCCGGCATAATTGTTAATAGGACCCCCTTCACTCTCAAAAGTGTCTCATCACTTGATAAGATAAATTATATGGTCCTCTACACAGCAGAATCTTGGGTCTCACTGCTGTGCTCATCAGCCTGAACGTTTCCATTGTTTCCTTGAGTTCTGGGTTTTCTCAGATCTACTATATTTTTAGGAAAGGTTGGCAGAAAATGGGGTGAGTTTCATGGCCTCATTACGAATCCTAACTGGTTCTCTTTAAAATAGAAGGAAGTGGTTTTAAATATTTTGTCTAGTGGCTCTTAAATTTCATTTCCCAGGAATATTGGTGAAGGAGTCCCAAAGGAGTAGTTCTATGATTTATGTCGAATAATGACTGCTGTTTTCCCTGTCACAGGAAATGAGAAGTGAATGAATAAAATGGACTCAAGTTCAGCCTCTTTGAAACAAGTGTTTGACCTTTGATAGCTGGTCCTACTTGTCATTTGGCAGATAAACATATACAAATGCTAAGCGAACATGAAATTTTTAAATTTAAGAAAGTATAATATTTGATAATTTAAGTATTATTAATGAGAATTCTTATACTTTGTACATGGTCATTTTTTCATTTAGTAAAATCATTTTCAGTTTATGTGATGGCCCTTGGCCTATGGCCTCATCAGTGCCTTGGCAGGTGGGAGGGAAGCATTACCTAGCTGCGCCTTGACAGCTGAGCCGGACCTCCGCCGTCTGGCTGCTTCTACACGCTGCTCTGAGCCTGCCACTGCTGAGAGACGGAGGGCAGGTGTGCTTCTTACACTTGCCACCTGGGCCACCTGTACTTACCTTCATTATGGGGCTCAGCATGTCAACATCCCGAGTTGACAGAGGGCATCAGGGCAGGCACACCACTATCCTTAACCGTTAGCTCCGGGCTGGCAACACGGAGGGGCTCCGAGAGCAGATGGATGGGTCGAGGACCACCGGGTAAACTCAGCATTGCCTGGTCTGGCCACGCTGTTCTTTTGTCCTGACCTTTCCTCTGCCTATGAGTAACCAGCCAGGGGCTGCTCAGCCCGCCCTGCCCTTGCCTGCCGCCCACCTTCCCATGTGCCCTGTTCACGCCGGGCAGCCAGACTACGCTCCTGCTGTTTCCATTTCAGGGACTGGCAACAGGCCACCTGAGCCTGGAAAACCTTCCCTGCCCCTGGCTGAGCACCCTCCCGGCTGTCCGGCGGGAAGGACACAGACAGAGGTGGCCTGAGAGGCTGAGATGCTTTTCTTGCTCATGCACAGAGTGCACTTCCGCCAAAAATTCTGAAGGCCTTTTTGTCCCACTGTGGTTCAGAGCCTGAACGCACTTTGCATCACAATGCTCAGCTTTCCTGGAAAGTTCTCCTTTTCTCTCCAGAGCAGCAAGCACAGCCTCTTCATTGCCAGCCTGGAGGACAATGGCCTGCTCCCTACCCCCTGCAGTCCACTGGCCCTGGGGGCTTTTTCTGAATCCAGACCAGAGTGTGGGTTGCTTTTTCTCTATATGATTTTTAAAATAATATTTACTTTTTTAAATGATTGTTACAAAATTAATATATATATTCATGGAAGGAAATTTTAAAATATAGGAAGCAAAAGTAACTACACTTATCACTGCCTTTTAGCATTTTACTGTGGCTAAGACTAATTTTATTCTATGGTAGCATTTTACTGTGGTTAAGACTAATTTTACTGTATGGTATTCTTCCCCCAAATCCTTAACACAAGTCTCATTAGCATTTTACTGTGGCAAAGACTAATTTTTTTAAGTCTGCTTTATCAATTATTCGAAAAAACTCTAAATAGCATTACGACAGATTGAATATTTGCTCAACAATTGACTCATTTTTATGCATTTAAAATTTTTTAAATTTTTATAATAATGTTAGATTTATAGACAAGTTGCAAATGTAGTACAGAGAGTTCTCATATACCTTCATTCAGTTTCCTTTCATATTAACATTTCGCAAAACCATGATACATTTGTCAAAACTTAGAAGTTAGCACTGGTACAATACTATTAACTTAACTACAGATGTTATTTGGATTTCACCAGTTTGTCCATTACGGCCCTTTTTCAGATCCAGAATCACATCCAGGACCTGGGCCACCCTGTCCTTACCTTCATTATGGGACCCTTAGCATTAGGTCATTGTGTCTCCTTAGTCCCCTCTAATCTGTGACAGTTTCTCAGTTTTTCCTGGGTCTTCATGACCTTGGCACTTTTAAAGAGTACTGCTCAGGTGTTTGGTAGGATGTCCCTCAATTGGTGTTGGTCTGATGTTTTTCTCATAATGAGACTTGGGTTAAGGATTTGGGGGAATAGTACCACAGAGGGGCCCTTTTTAACACAGCATGTCAAGGGGTCTTTCTGTCTTTGTTAATGTGTATGTGCACATACTTTTATTTGACAAAAATGGAATGTCTTTCTATGTCATTACCTTTTACTACAGGGATGGAAAGTAACCCATTAATTGTGACATTGCTCCAACCCAGAAAGGACCTCAGAATCCCTCTCAACACAACCCCCAAGGAAGCCCACTTTAAGAGACCTGCATGGTGAAGCATTTTGCCAGTTCACTTCTACAACATTTTTAAAGGCTGCAAAGTAGTCCATCGAATGGTTGCATCCTAATGCGTTTTACTTGTCCCCTGTTTGGGTAACTATAGTTTCTTTTCCTTTCCTTTCCTTTATTTATGTTTTAAATGAGGAATTCCTAGTACTATTATTATTAGATCAAAAGGAACACATATTTTTAAGGCTTTTGATGTATATTTTCAAATTGGCCCCAGAAAGTTTTCATGGATTTATTCCCCCATTAGCAGTGAGAATGCTACTTTCCTAAAACTTTGTAGTAAATGACTATTACAATGAAAAACAACAAATAGAAAACTTTGTCATTCAACAGTTAATTATTTTTTATTATTTTGACTTGTACTTCCTCAATTAGTACAGAGATTGAACATTCTTTTATAGGTTTATTGGCTATTTACATATTTAATATTTTTTAAGCCTATATGTGTTCTTTGTCCATTGGGAGATGTCAGCAGTTTCCTCATTGATTTGTAAGAGCCCATTATAAATCAAAACTATCAATCATGTGACATATAATATTTGTTATAAAATTATCCCCATCTGAAGTTTGTCTTCAAATTTTATTTATAGTGTTTTTAGTATATCAGAGCTTTAAAGTTTTATTTAGTGAGGAACCTGAGTTAAATTTTTTCCCAAATAATTAACAATCATCCCAGTCTCATTTATTAAACAATCTTCTTTTTTCCTTACTGATTTAAATATCACATTTGTCAGATATTTAGTTCTATTTCATGGATTCTTGGATTTTCTGTCACTGGTACCTATTTCGTTCCACAGAGTTATGCATCAAATCCTACACTTCCACTTTCTGGCATCATTAGCATAGCTTTATGATACTGTTCTATTATGTAGAACAAGACCCTTTCATTACTCTACTTTTTAAAAAGTTTCTAGCTATTCAAATTATGTTTTACTTTCTGACAAATTTTAGGATTATTTAGATAATTTTAGATAATGGATTAATTGGGGGGACTTTGCTAGCTTAACCCTATTCAATCTATTTATTCAGTAACATGGTCTTTGACTTTATGCCCATCTTTTATGTCTTTTTGAGAATAATTTTACCTTTTTTTGAATTTTCTATGTCTTAGATTCACTAGTCAAGTTTCAAGTGCCAAACTGAAGCAATACTGTGAGGAAGGAAACATCTCCGCACAATGATCTTGTAACTATATCAGTATGAGCTGGAGATAAGGAGAAAAATGACCTAATGCTCTTGTCAAAGGAATGGTGATTTGCATAAAGAAAAGCCACGTAAAAGGGCGTTGTAATCCAGCGTGGTGAGCAGGCTTCTGGGAGCCAGACAGGCTCGGGCTCAGTTGCCAGACCGCTATTCACCAGCTCTGGAATGTCGCTCCTGCGGGCCTTGGCATGGCCATTGTGAGGTGGAGATGGCCACTCTGCTGAGTTGTTGAGAGCAGAGCTCATGTGTGTAAAGTGTCCAGGACAGCACCCGGCACTCATAAGTGCTCAAAAAGTGGCTAAATACATGTATATTTCAAATACTATAAAAGACTAATAAAATTGATCATACACTAGGCCACAAAGAAATCCTTGATTAATTTCAAAGAAATTATTTTGGCAACATTCTCTGACCACAATGAGATAATACTAGATTAATGATAGAAGTTTGAACAAACAAAAAACTCAAGTGCTTAGAAGTCTTAGAGGAAACAACACCACGCCTAAATTTTCTTTATAACACACATATCATACAGTTCACCCATTTACAATGTATCATTTAACGGTTTTTGGAATATTCACAGACCTATGCAACCATCACTATGATCAGTTTTAGAACATTTTCATCATCCCAGAAAGAAACCTGGTACCTATTAGCAGTCACTCCCCTTCTGCTGTCTTACCTACCCCCAGGCCTAGGCAACCAGGGATTTATTTTCTGTCTCTATGGTTTAGCCTGTTCTGGACATTTCATACAAATGGAATCATAGGATTTGCAGTGCTTTGTGTCTGGCTTCTTTTACTTAGCATGTTTTCAAGGCTTATCCATGTTGTAGCATGTGTAAGCACTTTATTTCTTTTTATGGACAAATTCCACTACATAGATCTTCCACTTTTGTTTATGCATTCATCAGTTGATGGACATTTGGGTTGTTTCTACTTTTCGGCTTTCGTGAATAATATGCTATGAACATTTGTGGGCAAGTTTTTGCATGGACATTTAATATTTCAGTTGGGTTAAATTGTAACTCTATGTTTAACCTTTTGAAGACCTGCCAGAACTATTTTCCAAAGTGGTCACACCATTTTATATTCCCACCAGCAGTGTACGGGGGTTCCCATTTCTCTACATCCTTGCCAACACGCGTTATTGTTGTCATTTTTATTTCAGCCATTCTAGTGGGTATAAAGTGGTGTCTCATTGTGGTCTTGATCTTCATTTCTCTGATGGTTAATGATGTTGAGCATCTTTTTATGTGCTTATTGGCCATATGTTTCTCTCCTTTGGAGAAATATCAGCTCATATCCTTTGCTCACTTCTTAAATTGGGTCATTTGGGTTTTTTAAATGATTGAGTTGTGGGAGTTTTTGTATATTCTAAACATGAATCCCTTATCAAATGTATAATTTTCAAATATTTTCTCCTATTCTCTAGGTTGTCTTTTCACTTTCTTATGTTACTCTGTGAAGAATACATACACACACGCAGGCACATGCTGACACCCAAAGCCCTCATCTAAAACTTTTGGATCAAAGAGGAAATTAAAACTATGATTGATTAAGCAGCCCCTTTAGAGCTGACCACATATCTTTGACCACTTCTTCTGCCCAGTGCGTGGCCGGGGGCTGCCCCAAGCAGCTGTTCCCTCGGTGTTTGCTTCCTGATTGGTCTGAGGCTCGGGGACAGGGCACCTCCAGCTGCGGAAGCGAGGGAATAGCTGGCAGCTGCTTTATACATCCTGAGGGACACAAGAGAAAGATCAAAATCAAAAACAGGTACCAAATTTGTGTCGAAAGGAAATATATCATTTCCTTGAAGAGAAGACAGAGGATGTAACAAACGGAAATGAGGAAAGACGAAGGTAATAAGGGGAGAGATTAGAGCACAAACTGCTGGAGATCGTGTGTCCCAACAGACTGTTTTCGTATCCAAAATAAATCTCACTCTTTCCCCACATAAGTGTGGTGAGTCCAGAACAGACCCTACTGTGTCTGGGCAGTTCTGGGGCAGAAGAGGATTTGGAGACTCTCGCCCTGAAACCTGTCCAACGTCTTCCTGACCTCCTCTGGGCACCTTCCTGCTCCCTCCCGGTGCTGTTGCAGCGCCAGCTTGCTCCGTAACACTGGCACAGCTGTCCCTTCCGCGCTCCAGGACAGCACATCACAGATTCCACCAAAGTTTGGGGGTGACGGAGGGTGGTTCAGGCACGGGCCAGGAACTCGAGCATTCGGTGTCACTTCCTAAAGCTCACCTCCATCCCACAGCACAGAGCATCCGCCACCAGTTCTCTTTTGGTGCTGGCCCAGCTCCCTGAGACCTTTACTCCCCTCCTGGCTTCCCCGTCCCCAGGCCACCTGCTCACCTCCTCCTCCCCACAGCTCCTGAGAGAAACTGGAAATTTGCCTCCCGTGCCTCAACCTCCTCATTCAAACTGGGTCCTGGGCCTCAACTTTCACAGCTGAAAGGGCAATTAATATCTTTTTTTCAAGCGAAGAAGACCTATTCAGAAGTCACCATCTTTGGCAACATAAATACTCTCTCGTCTCTCTCTCTCTGTCACACACAACACACACACACACACACACACACACACACACACACACACACACACACACTTGGCAGAAGCTTTAACATTACTATTTCTTTAAAGTGCTATGAAAGACATTTCTTTGGTCAGAGCTTCAGGCCAGAGCACCTGGGCTTTCCTCTCTGAGCAACAGTTTCTGTGAGCAGACATAAGGGAAGAAGGTAAAGTAGCCGCCTTTGCAGAGCAACTCCAGGGGCCAGGGCTTTTCTTTCCATTGCAAGAGAAACAGGGAACTTGGGGCTTGGGGGTGATGAATGCCTCACAAGGAAGGGAAAATTGCGCTGGTATGTTGTCCACAAGAGTTTCCAAGGCCCTTTGCAGCAGCAGAACCCCTCTTAAAATAAAATCTTAGACAAGCCCCACTGTACAAAAACAGGTAAAAAGGGATCTGGATTGGTTGTGGAACATTTGAAGAACTTTAGCTTATGGTTTTTATAATGTTGTTAAAATGCCCATTGAAGAAAGGAGGGAGGGTGACATCCTCTTCCAAATCTCATGGTGAAAAGGTAAAATAAATTCCTAGGGTCTCTGAGAGGACTGGGGGGTGCAAGAGAGGAAGGGAGGGGGAGCCCCAGGGCTGCCCCACAGACTGCGCCAGGCACCTGCGGTTTACGAAGAGTCCCAGGGCCACCAAGAGGAGTATGCAGATAGTTACGCAGAACCTTATCTTTTTCTTTCCCCAGTACTTTCATAGAATAATAATTTTTTTAGAAAAAAGATACCTCATATTACTGTTTTGCCATCTTTTTTTTATGCATTCAGTCACTCCAAGCTTTTAAAAATCATAGTCCCCTTTGGTTCTCTCTGTCAAGGTCTCTGCTGAGGACTTCTGCATGTCTTCCCGATAAGGAGAACCCCAAGGTGTTAATGATGAGCATATCCCACGGGTTTCTGTCTCCCCAGGTCAAGGGCAGAATCGCCTAGACCGTGGGTTTGCAGAATTACAAGTGGGTGATGTTTTTTCTTTTGATATCAAATAAGAATAAAAATGCATTAAGATTGTTCTCTTGACTAAAAAAAACGGCAGTCAGATAACACCGGCTCCTTATTGATTCCACAGAAAGCTTTCTGTTCAAAGCTTACACAGTTTCATCTCCAGGTTCAGTTTTCCTGAGGGCAAAGCTGATACCCAATTAAGTCTTATTTTTCTGTCTGATTATCTTTATAACACCCTCAAGAAGTGTTTGCCAGCTTCCTAGAAAAAATTGATGGCTTGCTCCTCCACTGGTTCTGCTGATTCACTGTTTGGAAGAGACGTTTTTCTTATTTTTGGTGTCAAGGGAGGATGCAAACAGTGAGGGTCTCACCTCTTCTCCCCTTTGTTGGGCTGGAAGGACCGAGTTAGGGCAGGAGGCCCCAGAGCATCCCGTAGGAGGGTTACCCGCCTGTGAGGCCCTGGCGAGTCTGTGGTGTTCCCCTAGGATTTCCTGTACTGCCCAGGGCTATGGGGACAAGGCTGGCAGAATGACACTGGCGATGCTGAGGGACCGTGGCTCAAGCCACAGATGTCATTGCCTTGGTCAAGGTTACTTTGGTTGCAGGTAAGCAAGACCTACCTCAAACTAGCTTCAGCCAAAGTGGGCATTTATTGGAAAGCAATGGTACACAGGCCTCTTCGTCACCCCTTCTGTCATTCTCTGTTATTCTCACTCTCTCTGCATGAGGACAAACCTGGCTGCTTCCTGGCCTCTGGGTTTGTGTATCCGCTCGAGCTGACCAGCCCAGTCTGAGACCCATGCATTAGTTAGTTCCAAGATGCAAGGAGAGCGAATCTGAGTGTCTTCATTTAGGTTCACTGTGGCTGAGGGGTCACTGTCATGTAATAGACAGCTTCCAGGGGACCACGGGGGCTAAAAATATACCCCTACAATTATCTATTGTCAAATTGAGCATGTTTCTCCAAATTTCTGTACCTCTGTACAGTAGCTCCCTGTGTTGTGGCATCACTGTGACGGTAAGAGTGGCTCAGACAACAAGAAATGGCTGTGTGTCCCCCCATGCACCAGCATGAGGCAGTCAGTCCCACCCACCAGCTGACACACCTGGTACATGTTAGATGCCATCCTAGTCTCTGAAGGGTCAGGTGCAACCAGATACATTTGGGGCTCCAAGTGGCTCAGTTTGTATACTGAGACACATTTACAAACACACAGTCCAAAAGTAGCTAAACTTAATTGAAACCAAATTATAATTTTTTGCTTGCATCTTTTAAGGAATATTGATGGGGAACAAATTCATAACCCTTCAAAACTTTCCACCTCCTCTTCTGTCTCTTTTCCAGCAGACAGGAGATGCCCCAGAACATGTCGCGTGCCAGATTCCTCTGAACTCTTCCTGCCGTCCAGCCTGCTCGGCCCCCTCCCATCCCCCCCGCCTCCCCTCTTCCCAGGGCCTCTCAGCTTCTCCTCCTGTAGCTCAGCTCAGCCTCTGACTACATCGGATCCTCTTTCTCCCTGCAGCTTGGGTGCTGTTTCTCTCCACCCACGTTTCCAGGGTTACCACAGACCTTTTATATCTTAGCCAGTAAAGGCTAGACTATTTTTTAGAGGGTAGGAAGAGGGCCAATCTAAGTGAGCAAAGGGAAAATCTTTAGCTGGTTGGGGGTGTGAGGAGGAAGAGAACACTCACGTGTCCATAAATCGTGTCTCCCTCGTACAGAGAAGGATGAGACCAGGTACTCGCCCGCACTGTGCTCCCCACTTAAGAAAGAAACACAGGTCAAAGCCAGCACACCCCTTCTGGGGATGGGGGTACATCAGGGAAAGCCACACAGATGTTTGAGGTGTGCCAAGAGGGAGGAGTGTCAGGACGGGTAGGCATCTGTCAGACGGCTAATGCGTACTGACAGGTGGGGTTATTGTTTCTGATTTACAGATGAGGAAAACTGGTGCAAAGAGGAAGTGCAGCTTGCCCAGCCACGGTCCCCCAGCTGCTAGGTGGCATCAGAAAGACCAGAACCCTCCTCTGTCTGACTTTAAGGAACACACTTTTAATCACAGCACCATACTCCTGCCTTGGCTGAGACCTCCCTTTTTCTAAATTTTAGCACCTTTGTCTGGATCTTGGGTCTCAGACCACAGAACTTACTGGACCTCACAATGGTGTGTGGTGAAACACAAATGGACTCTTAACCCCAGTATAGTGTTATTTTCCATCTCACAAATATAGAAGTGACAAAATGGCGAAGAAGTCTCTTTCCTTCCTGAGGAACTAAACTGGAATTTGAAAGAGATTTACGGTGACTTGACAAGGAGGCCTGGCCCTGTCCTCGCAGGAGACCATCTGCGTCGCTGCCCAGGAGCTGCTCTGCCTGCTGTTTGCAGACCTCCCGCCCAGCCTGGAGAGAGCCCTTCTCTGAGCCAAGCTGTGGAACCTTCTGGAAAAAGTATGCCCTGGTGAGTGGAGACAGTGGAGTAGGGCAAGCCTCATCCTACGTAGAGCTGTGAAAAGGCCATCTATCCATCCATCCATATGTTTATTCATGTTCTTTTTGGATTGCCAGATTTTCAGACCAACTGCTTGGCAGCTTGCACTTGGATGTTGCAGTGGGGGCTCTGTTCAGTCTCCCCACCTAGAAATAAAATCAGAGCTCCAGTCCCTGCTGAGGCATCGACTGGGACACCGTCCAGGTACCTGGGGGCAGGAATGTTATTAGACACTCCATAAATATTTGTTGAGTCTTGAATAAATTTACTTCTGAAACCTGCTCAGAGACAGTGAATGCACAGAGGGAGGTGTCTTCTCCCAGGAGACTGATTTGGTTGTTGTGTTAGAAAGAGACGTGCAAACCAGCATATGCCCAGAGCTGAATGGAGATTCATCCATTAACCTGAATAAAACTTTACAAGCTCCGTAGTTCTTCTTGTTATCCTTGGGTTAGGTTTTTGGGGATTTAAAAATAATAAGACTGAAAGCTAGAAAACTTCCAAAGTGACCTAAGATCAATCTGAACAAGACATGGCCTGACCCTCCCGGGGCACATGTGAGGATCATAACGCAAGGCTGGAGAGGAGAGAGGGGAACCCCATGGACTGTTGTGGAGAAGTCCTGCTCGAGTTCCGAGGAACGAGATCACTTTGGTCAGTGGTGGTAAGCGAAGTACTTACGCAGGGGTGGACATTCATTCATACTTTTTCCTTTCAGAAATATTTCTGGGCACCATTCCAGCTAAGCACTGTACATACTTGGGGGAGGGAACTGCAGCACGGAGCCTGCATTGGAGGAGCTGCATTTACTTGGGACGAGATCCGTTACTTCCATAATCACCAAATAAAGCAGACAGCAAATGGCCAAAGCCAAGGGCCCTGTAGGGAGCCACCGAGACCTGAGCTTGGTGAGATGGGGGATCCCAGAGGGAAGCAGCTACCGCTGAACGAGCGCCTCCGTTCACCAGACCCGGTGCTGAGTGCGCTCCTAGGTGCTCATTTAATTCTTAAAACCTTCCTTGGGATGGATCATTATCTCCATTTTACTGATGAGGTCATTAAAGCTCAGAACAATTGAGTAGCTTGACCAATAAAAAGTGCAAGAAAGCGGCAGAGTCAGATTTTGAGCCCTTGTCAGGCTGATTCCAAAGCCTGTTCTCTTTCCGCCATCAGCTGATCTTAAATAGTGTCCCGCAGAGTTTGCAATTGCTTTTCCAGGTATCTGTATGTCTCCCGAACACGCCGGGAAGACCCGGGCTGGCGTGGTGTTGGAGCTATACTTCCAGGCAGCCGGGTGGAGATGGACACAGAGTTTGGAGACAAACTACAGAGCGGGGGCACGGCAGTGCTCCTCTGCAGACAGAGCTGGCGACAGCGGCGGGGCGGAGGCAGCGGCTTGTCCAGCATGCAGAGGTGCCGGGCCTGAGGCTTGATTCCTTCAGACCTTCTGGCTCTGGGCAGAAGGAGCCCCCGGCCAGAGCTGTGTGACCTTCCTCGGGCCCCCTTTCTCATCAATGGGGGAGCAGGGTGGCTGCACCCAAGGACTGTCAAGGTTTTCTCCAGCTCTGAAAGTCCCCAATTCTCAACCAGTGAAAGGTCTGACGTTTCCCATCCCTCTTTGCTCCTCTCTGTGTAAATCCTGGGCCGACGACCAGTGATCCAGGTCCCGCAGCCCAGCCAAGGCGACAGAAAGCCTGACTTTCCCAGCCCTGAAAAGAGCTGACAGCCTGTTCTCTGGGCTCCCCGCGGCAGGAGCATTGACAAGAGCTGGAAGAGGGAGCCTTTGGCACAGGAGCCTTCTCAAGTTGCTCCACAAAGGACCTCTTCTCTTTCCCAGGCACGGTGACAAATACTGCTGCTCCCTCTGGCTGTAAGGGCCAGGGAGGTGAGGACAAGTTTCCCATGTCTGAGCCCTTAAGAAAATTGCAAGCGAAGAAGAAACTGTGCATGGGCTTTTGGCTACGCTTCTTGACCTGATGCCAGACGGCCGAGGGGTTCAAAATTACATCACTAGTGACTATCTGACGAATCTCTCTGTTTGACCTTCTTGGAAGAATAGTTACCTTGGCAACAGATTGTTATCAGTTCCTTAACAATTTGTGCTGAGGAGCTGAAAACCAGCGGCCTGAAAGCTGGACCTGGCTGGCCTACCCTCCCGGGGCTGTGGGCAGTTGGTACAGGACACAGTCTCGGACTCACAAAAGTTCAACTTAAGATTTTTTGTCTTTACTGTGGTGCCAGAGTGAAAGTGACACGCTCTCAGTAGAAACCATCCTCGGAGTGCCCATGTAACCATTCTGTTTTTCACTTTCAGTACAAAATTCAATCAATTACATGAGATATTCAACACTTTACTATAAAACAGGCTTTGTGTTAGATGATTTTGCCCAACTGCAGGCTAATGCGAGTGTTCTGATCACCTTTAAGGAAGGCTAGGCTAAGCTGTGATGTTTGACAGGTTTAGCGTGTTAAATGCATTTTTGACTTATGGTATTTTTGACTTACAAAGGGTTCATCAGGATGTAGCCCCATCGTGAGTCGAGGGGCATCTGCATTTAGAAATGGAGCTGTTGTCTGTTAGGCAGCAGGGCCAGGTCAGTGGTGCCGGGATTCCCAGTGTCACCTGCCCGCAGCAGTGGACTCGGCTGACCCTCTGAGATGCTCAGTCCCCAGCACTAAAGGCTTCTCAGTGCCGCAGGAGGGACTGACAGGACACATCCAGCACAGCCGAGGGGCTGGGGTTCTGTTCCTGACACTGCCACTCTCCTCTGCTGCTTGCTGTGTCATCTCCTGACTCGCCAGAGCCACGTGTTGCCCTCTGTGCTTTAGATGAATTTAAAAAGCAAAATGGACGATCCAGGAAGCATTCGAGCTCCTCGGAGATTCACAGCAAAGTCATCAGAAGAAAGGGGCAGTGTGGTCTCTAATGTCCACAAGGAGCTGCAGGAAGAGGAAGGAAAGTTGCAGTGAGGAAATGGAGCTCAAAGCAACGCAGCTGGCCAGCAGTGAGGCTGGGATTTGAGCCTGAGTCTGTGCCTCACTGCCCCCGTAGGAGGTGGAATTCGGGGCTGCATCAGCGAGGTCTAGTAGAGCCAAGCATGTGCCAACAGCAACAGCTCTGTATGTGTTCAACTCTCCCCGTGCCTTGGGTCAGGCAAGGGATCGCAGACGCTGTCGAATGAATGAATGATGACATTTGGCCTCATATTCGGGTTTTGAGGCCCTTTTATCGCACATAAGCTCAGAGGGACAGAGCTTCCCTGCCCTCGTCTGACTTTTGAACTTGGGCTTCTGGGAGGAAAAGCCTCCCAGCTCCAACCAACCTTTCCTGAAGCCTCCCAAATGCCTCCTGCAAGTAGCAGAAATTGGCCTTCTATTTAAAAACAAAACAAAACAAAGGTGTTGGTTCTGAAATCCTTAAGAAAAACACAAGGATTAGTTTTTCAATGTGAAAGTTACACTCCTAATGGAAAAGGGCTATTTCCCATGCATGTGGCCGAGGCATGTATTTATCCCTAAAGGCCTGAGTGTGTTCCCAACAGTGTTGAAATGTGTGAAGGAGGAGTTTCCTCTTGAAAACTCACTGTACTGTGCTCCGAGAGCTTCCCGTTTGGCTAACCATTCGAATTTATGCATGCATTCACTCACTCACTCATTCATTCATTTCACTCAGCAAATATTTACTGAGCACCCACCACGTGCCCGCCACTGCTCTAGGCACTTCAGGACACAGTGGAGACAGGACAGACCAGGCTCTGCCCTGCTTTCCTGTTGGAGGAAGAACAGCAATGAACGAGAAACAAATGAACAAGGTAACTTCTTAGCAGAGAAATACACAGGGAAATATAATCATCATTTGGGAGGTTGTCAGCAAAGGCCTCCATGTGGAAGGGACATTTGAGCTGACAATGGAAGGAGCCAGCTATGCAAACCACTGGGGGAACAGCATTTCTAGCAGAGGGAACAGCAACTGCGAAGGGCGTCAGGTAGGAACGGAATGTGTGGGAAAGAACTGACTGGCTGCTGGTGGAGAATGCAAATTTAAGCACCCATCAGGGTTGGCAGAAGATAAAGAAAAGTTTTACTACTTTCAGTAAAATAATTTAAATCTGGAGATCACTGGGAAAAAATCTCCAGATCACAGCCCTGGAAAAGGGCTTTTATACTGTCTTTACTAGAAGGCCAGTACCTTGGACGCCAACCTCTGGAGTCAGTGCAACTCAGCAGCCAAGGGCACAGGCCGGAGCCAGACCACTGGGGCGGGAATTCTCACCCTAGAAGGGAACAGGCTGAGAAACCTTGAGGCAAGTCACCTATTGTCTCCAAACCCCAGTTTCCTTATCTGTAAAATGGGGATAAGAATAATCCCACCTCATAGGATTAAGTGAAGCATCCATGTAAACATTGCAATCACTTCACAAATATTAGCAACTATTATAATTATTTCATTGAGGGATAAGCGGACAGAGCCTTTCAGCAACAAACCTGTTGTGCCATAGTTTGTTAAAAACGATTCAGCATGCTGCTCAAATTCTGAGTCAAATGCATTTTCACGTCATGAGTCACATCCAAACCCTTGAAATAGTTTGAGTGTTGGAAGTGAATTTTGTTTTTGTTGTGGTAGAAAATTTCACTTTGCCTTTAATTGGTTTGGAAGAAAACAAATGATTTGGACAGGGTTGGGCAGGGAGGAGAGCTAGCAGTGGGCGCGAGAGAGCGGGGAGGCATTCGCTGATCCTGAGTGTCCGAGAGGACAGGGAGCTTAGAACTACAAACTACTTCCTGTGCGGCTGCAGTCCCACCACTGACTAGCAGCACTTGAAAACTTTGAAATTAAAGAGGAAGGATGAATGACAGTCTGGACGGATTTCTGACACAAGACCGGGTTCCTCGGCAAAGTCTAGATCATCAGAAATGAAGGCAAAGCAGGAATCAGTGAAGAAATGACCTCTGTGTTTAAATGAGAGAAAATTCTGGCATCCCTGAATTTCCTGCTGAGATCAGGCCTGTATCCCAGACTGCAATGAAACCTGAGCAAAACGTACTCGGACAGAGAGTGCAACGTGCAGAAACCTGTTCGGAGCCATAACCTCCCGCTCAGCAGTTCTAAACAAACAGCAGCCCAAACTCAAGTTTCTCAACCTCTTTGTAGATGACCTTGCTCTCACTCTCTCAGTTTTTATATAAAAATCAGTCAAATCTCTGGGCTTCAGAAAACCTTTGTCCTTGTTAAATCTCCCAGCCACGGTTGTGTAATGAGATAAAGAAGAAATTTTATTCCTCAGGATTCCTCTTGGAGAAAATACTGTATTTGGGGGGAAGAAATTGTTTGATATGCCCCTTGGGGAGGAGAGTAAGGCCCCAAGGACATGGCCAAGTACCAAAGACAGTTGGTGAAGCTCAAGGGACAAGGACAAGTGTCCGTCACTCTGGAGAGGGGAGTGGGGGAGAGAGGGAAGGGGAGGGTCCTGGATGTCACTTTGTGCTCCATCCCACTTTGATACTCATTAAAGTGGTTAACCTCAGACCATGCTTGGTGCAAGTGGGTTTCTCATTTTGTAGGATGAAAGCTGGTGAAGGGGCTGAACTTTGCATGGGGGAGATGTGGGCAGGACTGAAAGGCAGGACAGACCCTGAGCCAGAAGGGCAGAGAGGCCTTGCTGGGGTCTGTGTTTTAATTACCTACAGCCACATCTGCCATCCACTGGTACCTTTAAAAACTGTGTGAGACTCGGCTCAAGAGTCCGAGCTGCAGAGGGACATTTAGATAGGCTTGGCCACCTGGAGCCAAGCATGGTGACCGAAAGATCATCATCCGTGACCATCCATGACCGCCATTCATAGGAAGGGCTATCTCCATTCCTGTGAGCCTTGGCTTGTCAGAGCCCCATCTGCTTTGAGTCAATGCTTCCTCTTCCAGAGACATTTCACGTGAGATCCTAGATCACCACTGAGCCATACACAACATGCTGTTTGAGTGTGAATCAGGGCTGGAGCGTTTAATTCAGTTAGCTATACACACCAACTTTATTCTGAGGGCATCAAAGACCTCATTGAACTTTCACTGGTTGCACTTTCCCAAAACACCAACTCAAGGCTTATCCCACAATTGCATTTCCAGGTAGCCATGATCTAATCTCCATGACTGAGGTCAATCAATGACAGCTTGGAATCCCAGTTTGGCTACTTTCTAGCTGTGTGGCCTTTGGCAAGATGCTTGACCACTTTGTACCTATATTAATTTTCTCAACTGGAAAATGAGGATAATATCTATTACCACCTTGGGCTGGTTAATTAAATATGATAACGTGTGAAAAATGTCCAGCAAATGTTTGACACATAGAGTTGTCCTTAAGGAATGATAGGTTTTTTAAAAGTCTGAGGAATCTCAAATCATGAATAACTCATTGCATAATTAAATTAGCTGATATCCATCTCCTATTCACAAAACAAGCAAATTGATAAAGTATGAATTTATCAACAAAATACTTAAAAGTTTATTTAAATAAAACTTACATATTGCACAAAGAATTCTTCTTTATAACTTTCCAAAATTGTTCATAACTAATTTCATTCAAATCTTCCTAAAACATCACTTGTGTCATGTTATTCTCATACTCAAACATGCTCGATGTTTTTGTCTGTGCTGGGAGACACCCCTGACCCTGGTGCCCCGGGCCCAGCACAGATCTGACCCTACCCATTTACAAAGGCCTGATCATCAGACCCCTACGCGGGGGACATTTGTCCACTCACTGGTCTTGAAAACGCCCACTGTAATCCTAAGAGGATGGATATCCTAATCCTAAGAGGATGGATATCCTATTTCCCAAGCCACTGAGACTTGGAAGAAACAAGTCGCAAAGGGGTGGGGTGGGAGGAGGAGTGGGCCAAGTGCAAAAGGGGGCACCTGGAGTGATGCGGGGGCTGGGTAGACAGAGGGGTCCTTTGTCTGCTAAGGCTAACAGCCAGAAGTGATTGTTGACTGACAGTGAGGAAATGAACACAAAACTAGAAAACACAACTACAAGGATTAAAATTTCAGTGGAGAGGCCCAGAGTCCTGCATATCTTCATAACCCATAAAGCACTGTTCTGTTGCAGTGAACATGGTATTCAAATATAGGGACACTAATGTGGTAAAAGCATTGAAATTAGGCTCTCGTAAGACAGTGAGTAAAAAAATAATTTATCATTGTGGTTTTCAGACAGTACTTAAACATTTTCTTTTTTTGTTTTCTACTTGGTATTCCCTGATTTTTTTCAGATATGCGTATAAAAGGTTATATTTGTAAACTGTATTTATAAAGTATTACTTATTTAATATATTTATGAAATGTTTTCTTGCTTATTTCTTTTTTCTAATTATGTTTCCTGCTTAGATCCCTTGCTGGCTTCATTGCACCAAATGAGGCACCACAGTTCAAGTAAGGGAAAAGTCGCAGACCCAAGGCACAATTAACCTTCTCCTTTGATTGTCCCCATGTGTCCAGATCCCTCCAGCACATGGGCAGCTAAAAAGAGACTAGTGTGCGGTGCCAATTTGTAATGGTACGTGAAGGAAGCTGTTCCGTGGAGAAGAGACTCACTGTTGAGTCTCATATCATACCACGGAGGCAAATGCCAATGCTTCCTACATAGAAAGGCAGACCTGCTTGAGCCCCAGGGCCTGGGGTGGAGGCCAAGTTTGCTAGGGAAGGAGGCAGAAGCCTTTACACACCAGACACTACTATCCTGGGTTCTATGAACCCAGACGCAATGGAAATCCACCGATGAGCTCCAAAGTTCCAGAAAGAGAAACAAGGATCCAACCCAGTCATTGGAGAGTGGTGGGCAAGCTACATTATTTAAATGTCAGTACCATAATCCTGAGATTAGGTACAGAAACCACTAGCATTTGAAGCGCCCATGCTCCCTGGGTAGAAGCAAGAACTTATTTACTGTTGCTCTTGGGGAAGCCCTGAACACGGGAAGCAAACTATAATATATGTAGTTATTTCAGGCGGAGATAGAAAAGTATACTATTTTATAATGCAAAAATTTCTTTCCTGGGTTCAGGAAAATTTCTCAGACATTATTGTGGTATAAACTGTATCTTGCCGAAAAAGATGGGAGAGTTGGGAAGGGAAGCCTGGGCTTAGGTAACATGGAGCTGGAGAAGTAGCTTCCGGTTTAGGAAAGGCAAAGACCAAAATAACATGGCGGCAGGATGGAGCCAAGAAGAGAGACAGTCAGGAGGGGGCCCCCTTGTGGCTGGACGTGGCTGATGTTCTGCACGGCCACTGGGTGGAATCTGACGGTCAAGCTTTTCAGTTTTCCTGTTGTGCACTGCAATCCTCTTTAAGGCTTCAGTAACGCTGGTTTAAACACAACCGTCTGGTGCTAATTGTGTTTGAGAGAATAAAGGGAGGTATCTATGCCTATACTTCCCGGTGGCACTGACCTGGGATAGGACACCGGGGACAGAGAATCCCATCAGCAGAAAAGCCTCCACAGTCAGAGGAGAAGCCTGGGGCAACCACCCGGAGAGACCACACTCCAACCTCAGACATCCCTATTTCCTCATTTGACTTTGCAGCCCCTCTCCCCATGGGTCACATCTTCTCCATCTCTTTTGTTGTCTTCTATAAGAATGAAAACACTAGCCATTAGACCTGAGAGTAACTTTGACAATACCTGGAAGCAAACTCTGGGCTCCCAGCCTCCCGCTTTGTTCATTCGTTGTGCTACGTGGAGCTGAAACGGGCCACAAGTTCTATGCTGATTTTGCAAGAATGAATAGTTGTGGTTCAAATAAGTCTCTTGCTTAATTTTTCAGATCTGGAGATTTTGCCACATAACTGTTCCAACGCCAAGAATTCATACCCCAGAGGCCAACCTCTCATCATTTAAGATCTTCAAGAAGATAATTTATCCTCAGCACTAGTTGCCAGATTGACAGCCTTAAAAACAAGAGGTGAAATCCAATCTGGATGGAGCCTGTCTATTTTTAGGGTGAAGATTATTCATCCCTATGGGCAGCTGGGAATAGAGCTTCGCTGGGGGTGGGGGTAGGACTGGGAGGGTCGGGATTTGAAACAGCCCTGGCCCTAAATCTTCTGCCCTCGGTGGAGGGTAGAAGGTGGAAGGAACAGGACTTGTCCTGGGGTTGGGAGGGGTGCAAGGCAGGGTTTCCCCAAAACAAGCAGATATTTTGAAGAGTGATAAAAATAATCCGTCTTTCTAAGAATAGCCCTTTTAGAAACCAGCTGCCTGGATTTATTTATAGTCGCTATGTATTGAGCATGTAGCAAGGTACCAAGCCCCGCGTTAGTTCTTTATAGATATTATCTGGTGCAGCCCTGCTCCAACCTCAGGAAGCAGGTTTTCCTATTCCCACTTGATGCATGAGCACAAGGAGGGTCTGAGAAGGAATTCAAAGCTAATACACCACTTAACCCCAGTTATTTCCGTTTTTTTCAAATCTCCCAGGCCAGAAGTTCCCAGGCTTGGTTACACATCAGATTAAACACAAATTCCTGGAATCTACCCTAGTTCTGCTGAATCATGGTGTTAGGCAGGGGCAGGAAATTATTTTAAAGTTCCCAAGATGATTCTGATGCACAGCCTTGTTTGAGAACTGCTGTCCTATAGACAGATGGGGACAGGGAATTCCAGGAGTGCACAGGGAATGCCACCATCATGTCCCTTTGGTCCTGGATCTTAAGTGTCCTCCAGCTACCTGGTTCCTCTCTGAGTCGCACGACTGAGCCAAATTCCCCGTGACCTCAGAGCTGGCCTCTCTGTTGGGAAGCCCCTTCCCCTTCACTTCTCTCTTACATCTTGGCTTGAATGGCATCTCGTCGTGGAAGTCAGCCCTGTCCACCTGCACAGGGTGAGATGTCCCTGTACTTTTCTCCTAGACCACATCATGGGCTGTCATTATACATTACATGGATTCTGAAAATTGGTGTTGGTCTCATCTGGTAGATGGTAAGCACCACAAAGGCAGGGACTAAGCCTGTTTCACTCAAAATGTGCTCCCCGAGCCTTACCCAAGGCTTGCTTATCCTTGCCTGATAAAAGAGGGGTTGAATTAGACCCATAGATCTCTAACCAGTAAGTGTCAGAGCTGCTTCTGGAACTGTGTCAAGGTGAGTCTCAAGCTTCACCCCCAGAGAGCCTCCTTCAGGGGGTCTGGAGGGGCCCAGTCTGCTCTGTGAACAGCCCCAGAGACACTGATGCAGGTGGTCTCTGTGTGTGTGGTGGGGGGGACATTTTAAGAGACAAGGCACTGAGTGAATTCTGAGGTCCTTTCTACCTATGACATTTTATAATTTATTCAATTAACAAACAGTTCCAAGGATCTGGGCAAAAGGAAAACAAAGAGGATTGAGGAAAAGTGATGACTTCCCAGGACTGGTATTCCTCACACTGCTACTATCCAGAAGGGCTGGAAGAGAGATCTCAGCCACTTCTTAATGCACAGGAATGCAACACAATGCAGTCCGTGCTAACAATGTCCTAAAATACCCCGGAAATATTAAAATGTTCTCAGAAGGCTCCAGATACCAGTCAGGACCGCTAAAGGCCGAGATAATCATTGCAATGAATGGAATTCATAGAGGGGAAAAGGCTATATAATTCTCTCTCCTCTCTGCCCTTTAAGAAAATTATCAAATAAAACACACACAATCAGTCCTCTGTATCTGCAGGTTCCGCAAGCGCAGATCCACCAAACACGGATCGAAACTATTTGGAAAAAAACCGATATAAGAATACAATAATAAAAATACTACAAATGAAACAAACAATGCAGTATAACAACTACTTACATAGCATTCACATTATATTAAGTATTATAAACAATCTAGAGTTGATTCAAAGTATATGGGGCAATTCGCACACATTACATGCAAATACTATGCCATTTCACACAGGTACACCTTGTTTTATTGTGCTTGGTTTTATTGCACTTCTCAGATATTTCATTTTTTACAAACTGAAGGTTTGTGTCGAACAAGTCTATTGGCATCATTTTTCCAACAGAAAGTGATCACTTCGTGTCTCTGTGTCACATTTTGTAATTCTCTCAGTATTTCAAACTTTTGCCCTGTATGTGTTATGGTGATCTGTGATCAATGAGCTCTGATGTTACTATTGTAACTGTTTGGGGGTACCATGAACTATACCCATATAAGACGGAGAACTTAATTAATAAATGCTGCGTGTGTTCGGACTGTTCCCGGTCTCTCTCCCTCCCCTCTCCCTCTCCTCCCGCCTCCCTAGTCCCTGAGACACAATAATATTGAAATTAGGTCAATCAACCCTACAATGGCCTCTAAGTGTTCAAATGAAAGGAAGAGTCTCAAATCTCTCACTTTCAATCAAAAGCTGGAAATGATTAAGCTTAATGAGGAAGGTGTGTGGAAACAGGAGGAAAACCAGGCCTCTTATGCTGGTTAGCCAAGATGTAAATGAAAAGGAAAAGTTCTTGAAAGAAATTAAAAGTAAAGTGAAACAGCCTTATTGCTTATATGGAGAAAGTTTTAGTGGTCTGGATAGAAGATCTAACCGGCCACAATATTTCCTTAAGCCAAAGCCTAATCCAGAGCAAGTCCTGAACTCTTCATTTCTACGAAGGCTGAGAGAAGTGAGGAAGCTGCAGAAGAAAAATCTGAAGCTAGAAGAGGTTCTATCACGAGGTTGAAGGAGAGGCTGTCTCCGTAACATAAAAGTTCAAGGTGAAGCAGCAAGTACTGATGCAGAAGCTGCAGCAAGTTATCCCGAAGATCTAGGTAAGGTCATTGATGAAGGTGGCCACACTAAACAACAGATTTTAAACATAGATGAAACCACCTTCTATTGGAAGAAGATGCTACCTAGGACTTTTATAGCTAATAAGGAGAAGTCAATGTCTGGCTTCAAAGCTTCGAAGGACAGGGTGACTCTCTTGTTAGGGGCTAATGAATCTGGTGACTTTAAGTTGAAACCAAGGCTCATTTACCGTTCTGAAAATCCTAGGGCTTTTAAGAGTTATGCCAAATCGACTCTGCCTGAGCTCTGTAAATGGAACCACAAAGCCGGGATGATAATACATCTGTTTATAGCATGGTTCCCTGAATATTTTAAGCTCACTGTTAAGACCTATTGCTCAGAGAAAAAGATTCCTTTCAAAGTATTGCTGCTCATTGACAATGCACCAGTTACCCAAGAGCTCTGATGGAGATGTGCAAGCAGACTAATGGTGTTTTCATGCTGCTAACACAGCATCCATTCTTCAGCCCGCAGATCAAGGAGTTATTTTGACTTTAAAGTCTTATTGTTTAAAAAAACACATTTCGCAAGGCGATAACTGGCATAGATAGTGATTCCTCTGATGGATCTGGGCAAAGTAAATTGAAAACCTTCTGCAAAGAATTCGCTATTCTAGATGCCATTAAGAACATTTGTGATTCATGGGAGGAGGTCAAAATATCAACATTAACAGGAGTTTGGAAGAAGTTGATTCCAATCATCATGGATGACTTTGAGGTTTTCGAGACTTCTGTGGAGAAAGTAACTGCAGATGTAGTGGAAATAGCAAGAGAACTAGAATTAGAAGTGGAGCCTGAAGATGTTACTGAGTTGCTGAAATCTCATGATAAAACTTGAGTCAATGAGGAGTTGCTTCTTACGGATGAGCAAAGAAAGTGGATTGTCGAGATGAAATGTACTCCTGGTGAAGATGCTGTGAACGTTGTCGAAATGACAGCCAAGGATTTAGAATATTACGTAAACTTAGTTGACAAAGTAGTGGCAGGCTTTGAGAGAATTGACTCCAATTTTGAAAGAAGTTCTACTGTGGGTAAAATGCTATCAAACAGCATCAGATGCTACAGAGAACCCTTTCATGAAAGGAAGAGTCAATTGATGTGGCAAATTTCACTGTTGTCTTAATTTAAGAAATTAAGACAACAGCCACTCCAACCACCCAGCCATAAACATGGAAAAAGAGCAAAAAGAGTATGACTCACTGAAGGCTCAGATGATTCTTAGCATTTTTTAACAATAAAGTATTTTTTTGATTAAGGTACATACATTTTTCCTAGACATAATGCTATTGCACACTTAGACTACACTATAGTGTTAAACATAACTTTTATATGTACTAGGAAACCAAAAAACTCGTATGTCTCGCTTTATTGTGATATTCAGTTTGTTGTGGTGGTCCGGAACTGAACCCACAATAGCTCCAAGGTATGCCTGTACAAGGGACTTCAGCATCTGCAGATTTTGGTATCTGTGGGAATTCTGGAAGCAATCCCTCTGATACTGAGGGACTACTGTAGAAAAACCCAGATAAAATAAATGTATAGCTTCATGAGTTATAAGGTGAGCATGCCTTAATCATTACCAAGCCATGCAATAGAGCTTTGCCAGGCTCCTCAGAACCCCACCATGTCCCAACCTCAACTCCTTCCCCTTCCCTAAAAGCAAATGCTCTCCTGACTCTTAGAGCTATCGCTTCCTGGTGTTTCTGTATAGCTCTGTCACCTAATTGTGCATTATCACTCGCTCTAGTTTAGTCATGCTGTTTAAAAACACTTGTTATGTCTTTCGAGTGTCATTAGATTTGCAGGCTCTCTCTTTAGCCCTCTGAAATAGAGAGGCACTTAATATGTAAAGACTCCCACAGTCTGGATTTTGCTGATTGTGTACTCATGGTGCAGTTCAACGTGTTCCTCTCAGCTCTGTGTTTCCCAAACATTGGCAGCCGAATTCGGAGGTTTGATCAGTCTCTTTTCCAACTTCTTTGGCAAGATTACGGGTGGTGGTGTGTTCTTTCATCAGGAGGCACATAATGTCTGCTTTTCTTTCCCTCCCCTCTTCATCCTCCTCCTCCTCCTTCTCTCTCTCCCTTTCTCTCCTCCTCCCCCCGCCCCTTGCCCGCTGTTGGCCACAGTTGTTGATGCCCAGTGCCTGGATCCATTAGCTCATTAGGGATGTCAGAATGGTGACAGGCTAATTCTATAATTATTTATTCATTTTATTTTGTTTAAATACTTTTATAAAGAGATACTTTCCCTCATCTACAATTTTGTTACTCAGTGACACCCTTCACACAGAGAAAGCAAGATAAATGCTTCATTCTCTCCCTTTATCTACCACTTTTCGAGACAATTAATTACTTCTGTATCATACTCTGACGGTGAGATCTACGTTTAAAAACATCATTATGAACTCACGTATTTAACCGTATTTGATGGGTTTTGATCTATTTCAATTATTATTCTTGTTGGAGCTTGAATTGCCCTTCTTCAGGCTGAGGACCCTGTTCCGGTTGGCCCCTGAGTGTTTTTGGACACGACAGTGCTGGTCTTGGCAGATCCTTGCTGTGGATTTGCAGGGGTTCCAGGCTCATCTTGTACATTTCTGTCCCAGACTTGCAATTGGCCATTTCCCCCAAGACATTCTTGTTGATTTTAGTGGGAAATAGTATTCAAGACCGCAAGCTGGGTGCTACACAAGGTCATTGCTACTGAGGGTTAATCATTCTTTCTAGGCTCTTCAGTGGACAGAGCTGGAAAATTATGTTTCTTAAAGTTAAAATAATTTAAGTTCACACCGACACTTCCAACTCAAATTCAAGGTTACAGGGTGTTTTACTTTGCTGCCACTGTATTACATTTTTATCTCCTCTCTTCTACCCAGTAATTCTTGAGCTCAAGGACCTGGGGAATGGCGGAATTGGAATACCCCGCAGTGACTCATTTACTTCTTCCCATGATACACACACAAGCTTCAGAATAGCAATACCAGTTCTACCACCATCGATGTGATTCTTGAGAGCAGTTAAACTTTCTTTTGCACATGCTTTCTCTATGCTCACTACCACCCCCTTTTAATTAACGTATGTAGGTGCTAAATCTATACCAGGTCAGCTTCGGGGCTTTACATATTATGTGCTCCCCTTTTAACCCACATTTAGTCTTAGTTCTTCAAGAGACCGATGTTGAATACTCAACACCAGTTCTTATGTCGATATCCCTCTAGACAGTTTGGTTGTCTGAAGCTCACTCTGTAGCAGATTTTTCAAGAAGACCTCGTGGGAAGTGTAGTCTGTGTACTCTAAAGAAGAGGGAAATGAGTTTAGTGAGCAGCTAGCCAGTTCCTGCCGTGCCACTCGACAGGATTTGAAGACCGAGCTGGATAGCCCGTGCAGCAGGCCTGAGCACAGGGCCCGGCATTGGGAAGGCTCTGGAGGCTAAGTGTCCCCACTCCACACGTCAGACGTCAGCTTGAGTCTAGTTGCCGTTCCCCATGTGTGACTCAAGGTCTGTGCAATCTGTCCCTCCAGGAGATGCAGCAAGTTCGTGACATGCCGCAGAAGCCTACAGACCCTTCCCTCTGGCCAGAAGCATTTCTGTAGGTCACAGCTGAGAGCCTCCAGATGAGAATATGTTTCTTAAAAAGACTCAGTGACTCAGAGGTTTTACTGATTCAATATCCCCTCTCCTTAATTAGTACTTTTTTTTTTCCTTGATATTTATTTATTTATTTCTATCGTGTTAAAAAAACACACCCACCCACACACACACAACATTAAATTTACCATCTTAACCATTTTTAAGTGTACGGTTCAGTAGTGTTAGGTGTATTCACATGATTGTGCAACGGATCTCCAGAACTTTCTCATCTTGCTAAACTGAAATCCTATACCCATTGAACAACAAATCCCCATTTCCCGCTGTTTGTATTCAGCTTTATTTATGGTTTCTGTTGTAGGACGGTAATATTTGATTGCTGCATAACCAACTATTCCATGTTATTTATCATGCTTTCAGATTTTGCTCTTGCTTAAGGAGACCTACCCCTGTAATTATAAAAATATCCCCTATTATTTTCTCCTTGTGGTTTTATAGGTTTGCTTTCTACACACAGCTCTTCTGCTCCTCTGGAGTGTTTGCGTATAGCGGTGGTCAGTCCAAGTCCTCTGGAATACAAAGATGAAGTCAGGGTTAGAAGTGCAAGAAGTCTCCTGAGGCAGTGCCTGGCAACAATATGTCTCTGTCTCAGTTCATGACATCTCCATCCTTTCAAGCCCTAGGGCCAAAACCTTCTGTTTCTTCCTTGTCTCCTTTCACTCACACTCCACATCTAACCCATCAGCAGATTCTCTTGGCTTTGCGTTCGAGGCAGGTCCGGGATCTGAGCACTCGTCACCCCCTCCACTGCCCCAGACACATCGCCCCTCACCTGGTTCACTGCAGTAACTGCCCACACGGTCTCCTGTTTCCACCACCACCCGCTGAAGTCCATTCTCAACTCAGCAGCCACAGGATCCAGTGAGAATGTGAAATGATTCCAACCCCCTGCTTAGAGCCCTCCAAAGCCTCCACCATTCACTCAGAGCAAAAGCCGCAGCCTCACGATGACTTCTAAGCCCCTGGTGATCTGGCCCTGGGGCTGCCTCTCTGCCCCTGACGTTGGACATGCTGCCGTTCCTCCCTCGCCGTGCTCCAGCAGCAGAGGCTGCCAAGGCTTCCAGGGACACTGGGGGCTCCAGGCCTTGTGCTGGCTGTTCCCGCTGACTAGAACTCTCCGAATGTCTGCACTTGCACTCCGTCCTCTCCTTCAAGACTGCAGGCACCCGGCTCTCCAAGGAGTCTGCCCTGACTCCCGTGTGCAACGCCATGCTCACTCCCTCCCCCTTGCTGGAACTCCTGTTGCATCTGCATTTTGTTTTCTTTCTCCTCAGCAATCATCACTTCTAACATTCTAAAGAGTTTACTTATTTATTGTAATTGTTCTTTACTATCTGTCTCTAACTGTTGGAATATATGTTTCCACAAAATCAGGATTCGTTTTGCTCACCGCGGTATCCCAAACACCTAGAATAATGCTGGCTACGTGGTAGATGAGCAACAAACAGGTATGAAGTGGCTTCCCTCTTTTAGATCTTGCCTAGTCAAAAGATTTTTTTTATGTTTTTATTCAAGTGTATTAGTACTCTGTGTATAATAATTATGCAACCTTAATTCCATGCTTAATTTGTTTTCATGCCCCTTAATAGCCCTTTCATATCATAATTTCTTCATCTTTAAGGTTGTTTTTATTGACCGTCATCTCTCCTTTAGCAGGTAAAGGTAGCGGCTCAGCGGTGGCTCCTCATTTGAGTCTGGGTCACACAGGCAGTTCAACATTCCACTCCCCACCCATTCTTCCCTCCAATCCTCCAGCACCCAGCAAAAAGCCCTGCTCCCCTCAGCCCCAGGCCTGCCCCATTTCCTACTTTAGAGAACCACTGCGCTCCCAGCAATTACAACAGTTTGGTGCTTGTGTATCTCGCAAGATCTTTTGTTATCTTGTCACGCCTATAACCACCTCACAAGACTGTTGGGAAGAGAATGCCTGTACATGGGTTTTATTTCATGAACAGCAAAATAGCCCTACAAAATTTAAATGTTGCATACATTTGAATCTATAATAAAAGCCTGTGCCTGCCTGTGGTCCAGCCTGCACCGTGCACCTTTTTCCTGGAAGCTCACGTGGAGGACGCAGTTATCAGAGCGACTCTCAGAGCTGTGCCCACAGCCCTGAAACCATGAGGCTCACTCAGCTTGCTTTGCAGATGCTGCACACATCTGTGTCTAATGCTTCCTTCTGCTATGTCATGCCCCAGCAGGGTAGAGAGGTAACCATGGCACTTTCAAGAAAACCGGCCTCAAATCTTAGCTGCCTTCCCCTTTGGGAAGATAGTAACTGGAGACGTTCATCCCAAAATACTCCCAAGCTGCCACTTTTCTGTGCCTAGGCTAGCAGATTGTTGCTACCCTGATGTCAGATGAGGAAGCCCATCTTTTGGGATTCAGATTAAATTGGCTTAAAGCCAGACCATGTGCTTTGTCCTCAGATCCCTTCCCACAGGCCCCAGAAACCCTGGAGGGGGTTGTTTTGCCGTGGAGAGTTGAGTTCACCCAGAGCGGAAAGTGGAAGCAGAACAGGGGCTCCGGGCAGCTGGGGTCTTCGAAGTCCTCTTCCCCCTCCGTCATCACGCTGTTTATCCCTTATGGCTCCAGTCCTGAGCCTGTGATTCCAGGGGCTGGGAGGTGGTGAGGGGGATCCCCCAGCTGCGTGAAAGCTGCCTTCTGGGACTGCATTTCCAGGCTGGCCGCCTTTGCTCACCCATTCTTACAGGGACAAGGTGACAGTAATCCATGTGTCCTTTCTCCTTTGAATCCCACTCACCAAGCGTCCTTCCATGAGGACCGCCCACATTTACTGGGGACAGGCAGGCAGCTGGTATGCAGAATAAAGGAAAACACTCAAATCCATTCCTTCCAGCAAAACAGGCTGCTGCGGCTGCTGGTTTCTTTCGGGGAAGATAAATTTTTGTCATTTGAAAAATTATGGCTAATTCCTCTGAGTTCAAGTAGCTCTTACTCCATTTGGAAGCAAAGGAGGTCTAATTAAAACATAGCCCCAAACCCCAGCGTGCTGAGTCGAGATGACGTCAGTCCTGGGGTGAAATGAAAACAATGCCACTAGCTACGCAGGGCGAGGCAGCGCTTCTCCTCCAGCTGGGCCCTCTGTTTTCTTTCTCCCATAGGACTACAGGATATGCCAACTGTGAACATAGTTTTTCCTACGCGTGAGCATTTCTGTGTTGCCCTCGAGATGGCTGGAGTTCAGGGCGTCAGCTTTCGGAAGGGAAAGGCAGGGCGGGGCTTGGGTGCGTGTCCGCAAGGCTGTGTTCACTCTAAACCACAGGGCTATTGTACCTGGTAGGATGACATCATCTCAAAGAAAAATCTAAACAGGCAACACTGGCAAGAAAGAGAATCAATGAGTGGATCACCACATCCATCTCCTTTCTGCTGCAGATGCCGTAGCAACTTGAAAACAAGACCTTTGACTTGCTGGACCGCCAAGCCAGTTGCCCAAGCTAACGGAACAGCAGTCCTGGGCGGAACGCTTCCCAGAGACCCCCGGCCTCCTTTGAGTTGTCTTTAGCTTTTACCCTCTCTCCCCTCCCTAATCAGCAGAATACTGAGTTAGGAAGAACAACACGAACTTTGTCAAACTTTGTATAAACGTGTGGACATGTGAGATTTCGAAGGCATCTCATTCTTAACAACAGGCCAGGCCTCCCCATGCAGCCCTCCAGAAACCCTGGGGCTGGAGACACTTTTCTCTGCCATTAGAATTATCTCAGTAGGAAAATTAAATACCACTATTTTATAGGTGGGAGGTCAGCAAATTACCACATGCTGGCCAAATCTGGCCACAGCTGATTTTTGTAAATAAAACCCTGTTGGAACACAATATACTCATCATTGACTTATGGCTGTTTTGGCGCCATAACAGCAGAACAAGGTAGTTACAATACAGACTGTATGGCTCACAGGCCTAAAATATTTACTATGTGGACCTTTATAGAATGAATGTGTAGACCCCTGCTCTAGGCTAAAGAACTGGGAGAATTAAGGAATCATGAGCCATGGCTCATTCGCTAACCAATATCTCGAAAAAAAAAATAAAAGAAGCAGAATAAGAGAAATAACTGCAGCTTGAACATGCACCAAACCTCACAACATTTACCACATCTCTCGCCCTCTCTCCTCCTCCAGGATTTTCCCCTCGTGCTACTCATTCTTTTTTTTTTTTTTTTTTTGTGAGACAGAGTCTCACTCTCTTGCCTGGGGCGAGTGCCGTGGCATCAGCCTAGCTCACAGCAACCTCAAACTCCTGGGCTCAAGCGATCCTCCCCCCTCAGTCTCCCAGAGTGCTAGGGTTACAGGCGTGAGCCGCGGCACCCAACCCTCCTCATTCTCTACTATTGGTCCTCTCTGCTCCTCTCATCCTGCGCCCTCTGCCACTCTGTCTCTGTTCTCCCATCTCGCCTTTCCCCACCCCTTTCTCCTGCCTTCCCTCCTCTAAGTTAGTAGCAACAAACCACTGGTCCTGGGTTCTGCTCCTTGGGCTTTCCCAGGGGAGGTGGCCCAGCCCTCTGAGCTTCCACTTCCTCCTCTGTGCACTGGAGGTGATTCCAGACACCTCTCGGGGGCCTGTGGCAGGGATTTAATATGATAAAACTCCTTTGGTACATCGTTGGTACTCACTAAATGCCTCTTAATTAATTAAAACATGCGACTATGCTTACATGAATTTCTGTGCTTTAAGCACTCTTTGAGAGACTTTTTTTAACTTTAGATGAATTTTCACTGACATAATAATAAGAAAGAACTTTTTTTATATATCGATGAGATAGGTTACAAAGCAGCTTATAAAGAAGGTCCCCATTTTTTAATTAAAAAGTATGTATGCTTTTTTTAAAGTCTGAAAAGATACATCAGAATATTACCAGTGGTTGTCTCTGGATTTTAAATGATTTTTACATTCCTATTATAATTTTAAAACCAGCTAAGTAGAACATATGATATTTTTCTCTCTGAGGGGAAAAATGTAGCTTAAAGAATTAAATGAAGCCCTTTCTTCAGACAAAGGATGAAAGAGAAGGAGGAGAAGGAAGCTGTTGTGGAAGAATCCAGTGTTAAACCTGGAGGGTGGGAAGTCGCTCCGAGTCTGAAGATGGGGGAGAGGAGTGTGGCAGGACACATGTGTCATGCCCTTGAGGGGCTCAGGATTCTAGCAGAAGAAACTGAGGGTGCCCACAGAGGACCCCACAACATGCACCATGCAGCAAAGTGCCTGGGACACAACAGCCTGGGTGGAGGCACGGTGTCCCGCTGCAGATGTCTGGAGTTTCAGGTGATGGTGCCATCCTGCAGGGATGCAAAAAAGACTTTGCAAAAGAGTCTTTGCTTTTCTGGAATTCTCTATGGGCTTCCTTTAGCTGGTAAGCTCCTCGTGCATTTAAAATGACACACTGCCTCTAATGACTCTCTCCCTTCCTTCTCCAAAACCAGGCTTCTCTGACATAAGAAATCCACACCATCTCCTTCAATCGCCATAGTCAGGGCTGCCCACCTTGGGCTCTGCAGAACAGAATGCCTCCAGGAGTGTGTCCCTCCACTGCAGTAAGCCAAGCTCAATATACGAGCTGGGAAATCCTCCAAGCTTCCTTTCCGGCTCCCAGATCAGGGCCCTACATCTTCTTCCCACTTTGTCCAGCTCCCTTCCTTGGACCCAGAGATGGAGCCCACATACCCAGTCCCTGGATGTCCATGTAGAACAGGACCTCTACCCACCCTGGATTGCCCACCGACCTCTGCAATGTCATATGAGAGAAATAAAAAGCTTTGTATTTTTGTAAGCAGCTGTATTTTGGGGTCTATGACAGCAACTTAGTCTGTTCTTAACCAATGTAATTTCTATAAAGTGGTATCGGTGACAAAATACGAATTCACTCACAAGCTCCCTGCCAGCAGGGGTCCTTCTGCCTGGCTGGCTCCCTTCTCTCCTTCCTTAATCGTAATATGAACCTGATCCTCCCCTCCTTTTGCTCCTGAGACTTTCGAGTGCATAGTTGCAGACATCCCTTCCTTTTAGCACTATTTCTATCTCTGGCTGTGAACCTTCTAACGACGAAACATTTCAGTGTATCTCTAGAATGCATCTTCCTTATTGCTAGAAGTATGTCTGGCTTCACTTCCTAAAAAGTGGGGTCAACTGTCACAGCCAAGAGAAGACCTGATGACTAAATGTACAGTGGTATCCTGGTTGGGACCCTGGAATATAAGCAGGACATTAGCTAAAAGCTAAGGAAATGTGACCAAAGTATGGACTTTAGTTAATAATATATATCCATATTGGTTCATTAATTGCAACAAATGTACCGTACCGTAAGATGTTAGATGTGGGTAATAGGGGAACCGCGGGTGGGGAACTCTGTATTCTCTTTGCAATTTTTCTGTAAATATAAAACTGTTCTAAAATTAAAAGCTTATTTTAGAAGAAGAAGAAGATGATGATGATGAAGGGGGAGGAAGAGGAGGAGAGGGAGGAGGAGGAGGAGGAGAAGAAATGGGAGCCTAGGTAGCTTTATGGGCACAAATCCATTGCACAGGGTAAACTCATGGCCAGTTTAACACCATCACAAAGAGACACAGAGGAAAGAAGCAGTTAAGTCTGATCAAGTTAGTGAAAAATACCTCCTAATGGAAGTGATTTATGAACCAAGTCTCCAGTTTGGGGCTTAAGAATGCAGGGTGTAACTTGAACAAGGCAAATCAAGCACATATATAATTTTCTCTCCTTTGGCAACCCTTTAAAATGACAGTACAGGGCTTTCGGGTTTTTTTTTTTTTTTTTTTTTAAAGTAAGCCCAAAGAACAAAAAGAATGAGAAGGTAGAGAAACAGCAGATAAAAGAGATCAACCAAGTTTTGGAAGCTGAGAGGTCGTCAGTTGGATGAAGGCAATTACCTCAAGAGAGCAGAGAAACCCCAGCCTCCCTGTGGCTGACAGGGAGCTAAAAAAGGCAGGGAGGGAAGCAAGAGAGAGTTAAGAGGTGGGCTCCAGGAAACAGAGGTGCCAATGCAGGACAGTGGGTAAAGGGAGTTCCAGAGACGGCCGCCATGCAGCAGGCCCGGAAGTGACCAGTGTGGCTGGAACAGGAGGCAGGGCTCCAGGAAGGACACCTGTAATTAAAGATTTTTTAAAAAAATATTATTATGATTATTATTTAGGTACAGTCTGGCTCTGCTGCCCTGGCTAGAGTGTAGTGGTGCGATCATAGCTCACTGCAACCTCGAACTCCTGGGCTCAAGCCGTCCTCCCACTTCAGCCTCCTGAGTAGCTGGGACTGCATGCCACCACACCTGGCTAAAAATTTTTTTTAAAAGCCCTTATTAATTCCAGGACATCTCTTTAAAGTGCAAGAAAAGACATGACTCTATTGTTCTACCAGACCCGTTGTGAAGAATATTTGCCACCATACAATACCAATGCTGAGTAGCGATTTAAGTTTTTAAATTGTGCTATAACTTTATCAGGAGATTGCAGGAAGGTAAAAGCGAGTGCAGAGGGTATGAGAGAATTGAATCCTCACCTTGCACAATAGAAAGTCAGCGGAGGATACACAAAAATGAAAAATTACAAGCACGTTTTCTAAATTGAGAGGTAAACCCCATAAGGAAGAGCTAAAAGACTTGAACTTGTTTTCCTCAGGGCGAGGAGAGAGGCAACAGCAGGGCCGGGTCAGGGAAGGGATACCGAACATGTACAGGTTTAGCTTTTAAAAGTAATTGGTGCAAATGACAGTAGGAAGGGATGGAAAATCAAAAGTTTATTATCCCAGTGTGATGAACTGTGTCCCCCATGTTGACGCCTTAATCCCCAGTACCTCAGAAAGTGACCGTTTCTGGAGATAAGGTCTTTAAAGAGGAATTGATTTTAAAATGAGGTCCTTAGGGTGGCCCTAATCCAATATGACTGGTGTCCTGATGAGAAAATTAGGACACAGACACAGAGAGACCATGGGCGGTCACAGGAAAAAGACAGCCATCTGCAAGCCCAGGAGACAGGACTCAGAAGAAACCCACGGACACCTAGTCTCCAGAACTGTTAGAAAATAAATTCATGAAGCCCCCAGTCTGCAGGAAATGAAAGTGGGCGGGGCAGAGGTGGGCGGGGCTCACCCTGACGGACAGCTGGGGGAGGGGCGTTGTAAGGACATGGCCTTGGGGCGGCAGGGGAGCCATTGGGCCATTGGGGATGGTTCTGCCATTCTTGACCGGTTGTGGGAGGGCTTCTCAGCACAGATGTCCTATGTTTTCACTCAGTACAACAAACCACTCTTTGGTCCCTTTGCAGAAACTGTTTTTTGCCTTTTGGGCATTACTCTTTGGAAGCCACTGAGACACATTATACAACAGGATATCATGGAAAGCAAACTGCATTTTTTTTTTCTTTTTCCTTTTTGGCAGATGCCAAGGTTATCTTGCTGTGTGTACCACAGGTACACTATTAATATTTTTCTGAGTGAACCTCTGCAGGTTCCTGTGGAATTTCATGATCTTTCGAGTGAACAACCTGACAGTACAAACATTTATGCTGAAGAAAAGGAACTGAAAAATCTCATGTAAACTTCAGTAATATGGAAAGTTGACCATTTTCGTGAGTCCATGCATTGGAAACCAAAATAACGAGGAAATTTCTTCAACTCTACTAAAATCATTTTTTCTTCTTTGTAATTTTTTTTGGCAGTCTGATAACAAACACTTAAAGACTTGTCATTCTAGTTCAATTTTGCCTTCTGTGTGTGTATTTGGGTGTGGACGTGTACTTGTGTGTTTTTAACCTTAATCCTTGTTGCAGTGTTAACCTTTCCAAACTTCTTGCCCTCATTTTAAGCACTGGAGATGCTGTCCTGGGAATTGTGTCGGGGCTCAAAATTCACCAGAAGAGACAGAACAGATTTCACTTGGCCTCTTGTCAGCCCAAGCCCCATGTGAGTATTAACAGAAAAGTAAACAGAGGAGGCGAGCCGGCCATCTCAATGTCCTTTGGTTTTGTGGATCTACTGCAGCTTGCTGCCATGGCCAGTTTTTGGTGTTCATATTGTTTATATTTTACTTTATTATCCTGGATTTGGGTTTTATTTTCTGATAAAGTAGTGTGCGTGTATGTTTTCATAAATGGCCCTATTCATGGCGTGGGACATCTTCTTCCTTGTCGCTGATAAGTGTATGCGCTCCCAGCACTCCATGGTGCTCGGGCCACAGACGCAACCAAGTGCATAGAAGGAGGCAGATTTTTTTATTCTTTTTTGCAAGTGCCATCTTTGTGTTCCTTCATTTTTCCTGGTGACTCTCCTAAGCCATCATAATAACTGGGACCCATTGATTGTATAAGGAAGACTGCTTGCCTTTATTCGCAGAAAACAGAAAATCCCAAGGAATATGACTGCTTCATTCACTCCCACAGGATCTTTGAAGAGGACAGAGTAGCCATCAGCTAGAATTCACTGTTATACAGCAAAGACTGGACATACCCTATCTCTGACAGTGTTCTGTTAAAAAAAAAAAAAATACGTATTTCAAAGCCTCATTTGCATAATAGTAACAAAATTCAGTTCTTTAAAAATCTGAAATCTAAACTATGTTTTCTATATACGTGTTTCCTTCATTTTCACAATGAATTATTTTGCAGTGTTCGTTTCACCACAATTCCAGGAAGTTCCTGCCTGTAGCCTATTTAGGAATTCAGCCATGAATTCAACTGATGAAATCAGTTGAACTAACCGAGAGGTGAAATGCTAATGTTCTAGAGGTGTACTTTTACCTCTTTGTTAAATTCTGTACAATATTATGAATATATACTCAATAAATCATTAAAGTAAATAACAGTATGGGTGACATGCTAAAATAAACTATGTGCAATAGGTATGGTCTATATTTCTGAGTTTAGCGGAATGTTGAAAATTAACATCATGGAAAAACTGTTTCATATAAGCATGTTCATGCAAATCTGATGGAGCTTACGAAGAAATTAATTCTTGAGACAAAATATCTAGTTCACTTATTCTACATATCTATACTATCCTCACAGTATGGAATGGCTGGTGTCATAAACGTGTGACAACCTATAGCAGATCTTACATCATACACAGTTTAAAATATTTCGTGTTGCTGCAACTTTGGTTGATAAAGCTTTACTTCATTTAGAGGTTGAAAGAATTATTCACTTTTCAATTAAGCAGTTTTCACGATTAAATGGTTTAAACTGAAGTGACGTAAAACGATTACTTTCAACTAAAAATATATTTTATCACAGCTATAAATCAAATAGGCTTTAGAAAATGCCATACTTTTTTCTAATTAGCAATTAGAGATTTAGAGATTTCTCCAGGAAAATTGTCCTAATATTCCGGATAGAAGATCATTTTTCCTACATTTGCCTGCCACACACATGCCTTCTTCCTCATTGACCTTTGCTTTCTGAATCACTTACTCTTCCAGACTAATTTCTAGGCCTTTCTGCTAGAGCAAATGTTACCTCCTCTGCCCTTAACACTCCTGCCCACTCCATGTCCCTCCCAAACTGAAACTGAAGGCTCTACTTCGCAAATCTTAACAATCACCAGCCTCACATGACAATTCACCTCCAGAGAAACTAATCCAATAGACAGAAGTCAAACACTTATTTGAAATCATCAAGTTAAATACAAATCCTCCCCTGAATAAAGAGAAGCAGTTATTAATATATGACACAGGTACCAAACACCAAAGGCCAAATGTTTACTTCTTAGAACAGCAGCAACATTGAGCAAGTCTTGAATCTGTTGGCCAAAGAAGTCCAACTACAAAGGGTTATTCCCCAGGAGACCCTCAGAGGCAGGGCTAACCTGTGCAGCTACTATTCCAGCTACTCCATGCTTGATGCCTCTGGCCCAAGGCATATCTTAAATGCCTAATTAGTGCAAAAATCCCAAAAAACAAACAATCCCCCCACAACTGTGACACAGAGACCAATGCACAGGACCAGGCTATCCCTGTAGGTCCTTTTTCATGATCTGCAGTGTTGGGGTGTCCTCATGCCTCAAATTCTGCAATTATAGATTCAGTCTTATTCCCTGGTAAACAGTTGCTCTTGCTGAAAGAGAAAAGTGATACATTGGAATCCGTTTCCTTATTCCAGAGCCTTGTCCATGGGCTGAGGAATGATATTCACTATTTCATACTCCTGACACTGTCCTATTGTCTCGTTACATATCAACCCATCCTCAAGCTGATCTCTAAGTTCTCTGATTTTTCTGAGTAACTCTGGTCCCAAGACTGGGAAGAGAGCTCAGCTAAGAGAAAAAAGAATAAGGAAACCCCAAAGCAATTAAAACTTTAATTTTTCATGACCTACGTTTCTATAAATATAAATGACTAATAGATGACATGAAATATTAATCAAGTTAGTAATCCAGGATTATATATAATTCCAAATTGCTCCCTCTTGCAATGAAAAAGCTATCAGGCAGCAATTTCTGGAAACAAATATAAGCTTCCAAATGTCCCAATAGGGGAGTGAAATCTCACTTGATGCCTCATTTTTCATAAGGATTAGTCTTGAATAGATCAGAAAGCTGCACTGGACGCACAGGCAGGACAAAAAAAAAAAAAAAACAGAAAGAGAGCGAGAGAGAGAGAACTATATAAGAGGACATGGAGAAGACATACATGAAATCTACCAGGAGTTATAATCTAATGTAGCAGATGTGTTACCGGGGGGGTGCCGCTCACCAGGATTAAACTGTGGGAGCACATGTGCTTATTGCACATCAGGAGATTGTATTAGAGGGGAGGCCCTGCTGGGCAGTAAGCTTGTTTTATTATTTTCTTTTCTTCAGCAAACTAGGCCATGTCACAGTATAGCAAATGGTACAAGTAGTCTTGGAGTTATGATAGTGGCCTTTGAAAGGATGTTTTGGGGCCCCTGGAAGCCTCCTGCAGCACGCTTACCCGTCCTGGGAGAAGACAGAGTTCAAACCCCAACCAGAGCCTCCAGGACCAGCTTGAGCCCTGGGAAGAAGTTGAGAACTGGGAGCTGACATTTTGGGAGCAGAGACTGGAGCCCCCTTGGTTGGCCTAGTGCCAAGGGAGCATGACTGTCTTCCCTAGAACTACTGCATCCTGGACAGGCTTCCCAGCCAATGACAGGTCATCTCATCAGGGGATGGGCAACATTGTCATGAAAAACCAGTCTTCAACAGTAAGCAACAACATGTGTCAGGGGCAAGGACACCTGAACTGAACTGATTGACTCTAGTTCTCTAGTCTAGTGGTGTGTGGAAGCTGAGTCAACCCACTCTGGGTGGCATAAGGCCCCCTGGAATTTCTGGACAAAGAGAGATGGAGTGGGAAGTACTGATTTTCTGATAATAAGACATGTAGTATGAACAATTATTTCTGTTTGTGGCAGAAACTGTTGTCTGCTGACTCAACAACCGTTCTCTAGAATAACCCTTTCTGGAAGAAAGCACGCTTTCTGAAAGAGCACACCTCTCATGACAGAGACTTAAAAGGCCACAGACTAGGCTGGGTGCGGTGGCTCATGCCTGTAATCCTAGCACTCTGGGAGGCCGAGGCGGGCGGATTGCTTGAGCTCAGGAGTTCAAAACCAGCCTGAGCAAGAGCGAGACCCCGTCTCTACCAAAAA
>RJWJ010000293.1:178426-291244 GCA_004363605.1 Indri indri
AGCCACAGACTCACTCTTCCAGACTGTCTTGGTATGTAATCTAGTTTTGGCCAATGAGACCATAAGATAGTTTACTGGGAGCTTGAGGGGATTTTTTTTTTTTTTCTCATAATAAAAAGAGAGGAGTAGGCAAGGATAACTTGTCTCTTTCTTCTTGTCTTGAACACAGTTTGGATAAGGACATGACTTTGGGAGCTGTGGCAGTAATATTGTGACCATGAGGAAAAGGCCAGAAAAATCACGTATCAGTCAACCCAAAGCCCTAATACTGTACAGCTGCCAAAGAAACCTTGGAACCACCTACTTCAGGACTTCCTGTTAGGTGAGAAAAATACCCTCTCCCTTTTAAGTTCCTTTTAGTTTGGTATTCTGTTAGTTAAAGTTGAAAACATTGCCATCGATTAGTTATGTCTTTGGTGGTAAATGATAGAAAACCCAGCTAACCCTGGCTTAAATCATAAGAAGGTATACATTTAACTTAATAGGAAGTCTAAAGGCAGATGGTTGTAAAGTTAGTTCAGTGGTTCAGCCATGTCATCAAGAACCCAGACTCTTTCCATATTTCTTCAATAGGCTTTGACCTCTGGTTGTTGCCTCTTGGTAGCAAAATGACTGCTGCAGTTCCAGGAATTTCATCCTGGCATAGGGTGGGAAGGGAAGAGGAGAGTAGAAAGGGAGCTTTCTCCCCAGCTACTTCTCTATTAGCCGGGAAGAAAATCTTCCTGGGATCCCCTAGGAGAGTTTCCCCTTACATCCCATTGACCAGAATTGGGTCACATGCCCATCCATCAACCAATCACTGGCAAAGATAATGGGGACAGCCATTATTGACTTACTTAATACTTCAGGTGCTGCTGGGCATCTGCCCTCTTCCTCTTCTTCCGCTCCTCTCTTTTCTCAGCATGTCTGCTGTCCTTGCTTGCAGCCCTCAAAATGGTCTTCTGGTGATGCTGTGTTCTTTGGGTTTCTGTTAAAGAGCAGAGAATGTTTTTTCTCCCTTTAAACTTCCCTCTGTCAATTGGGCCCCAAACAGACTGTGTGTTCCCCAATGCTACTGTTTACTGATGTTTTTAGGAAAAAAGAAAAAAAACTGCTGATAATAACAAAACACTGGTCTTCAGATGCTGCTTGCACTATTTCTCTCCCTAGAGCCAGACCCTAAAGCACTGGTTCTTAACAAGGGGCGATTTTGCACACAGTCCCCAGGGGACATTTGATAATGTCTGCAGACATTCTTTGGTTTTCACAACTTGGGGCGGGGGGGTACTAGTATCAGTACTTAGTGGAGAGAGCCCAGGGTTGCTGCTAAATATCCTACAATGCACGGGACAGCCCCCACAACAAAGAATATCCAGACAAAAATGCCAGTAGTGCCAAGGTTGAAGAAACGAACCCTAGAGAATGCAACTGGGCCAGAGGTCCATCTTTCCTCCTTTTCTTAACCCCTTCTTGCTTTTACTTCAGGCCCTTATAGATAGGAAGAGTACCCATACTCTACGGCTCTCTCCAATGACACTAACTTGCTCCTGGACAGTAGCACTGACCAAGTAAGCACCACCGAGGAGGTACTAAGCACTTGTACAAATTCACAGATGAAGATGAAATAAAACTAATCTCTTCTGAGTCTACTTTCCCCTTTGGGAAAACTGCAGCAATCCCGGCGTGACCTTTATACAAAATTACAAAGTGTTGCAGCATGGGCAACAGAGTCTCCAATTGCCATTGCATCAGAGGGAGGCCCTGTGTGAGGAATGCGGCAGCTTCATTCCATTGCGGCTGATGAACTTTGGATGTGAGTGAAAGGCCAGTGTAGACGCATTCTAAACAGTAAGACTTCGCAACAGTCTGGACCTGGGACATGCACGTCTCTTCCTGCCCACTTTCGTTTTATTTCCACCAGGCTCAAGTAAGAAGTTACAATTACCTTCTCTTTAGAGTTGTCGCTTTTTATTTTCCTTTCCTACATTGTATCTTCCTAGTCTTATCCTATTTCCATATAAAAAAGGAGACAGAGACCAACAAGTGAGGGAAAGGAGTGAAATCATGCACACACTCAGGCAGGGTTCTCTTCTCATCAGTGCTGGAGTTGACTGTTTCGGGAGACAGTTCTGAGTTCTCTCACAAAGTAACGGTTTTGTTACGGTCTGTAGAAGTTCGGATGTAGTTTTGGCTGCTGTTATAAAGAGATCCCTATCCCAACACACTGTTCTGAATAAGTCAGAAGTCTCTTTGTTACGCACTGTCTGGGTAGGTGTTCTAGGGCTCAGCTGTGCCCCAGACCCAGGCTTCTTTGCTCTGCCACGTTCCACATGCAGTTTCTGCCTCGCTGTCAAGGGCTGGGCCATTTCCCACCGTCGCACCCAGCCCAGCAGGAAGGGGAAAGGAGAATGTAGAGCACGTCCCTCACCTGTAAGGGACATTACCTGCAAGTTGCTCTCATGGCCTCCGCTCAAAGGCACTTGGCCGGAAATTAGTCACACTGCTGCATCAGGCTACTAGGGGAGGGGGCTGGAAAATGCAGTCTTTATTTGGGGAGACCCGGTGTCCTAGCTAAAATCAGAGGGTTCTCACGCTAAAGTATTTGCCAGGAGTCATGCTCTGTGTTGGCTTTTATAAGGTGTGCTTTATTTAATCCCTACAATAAAGAAAGTTACTCCTCAAATCTCCATTGTCCAGATGGGAAAGCTGAGGCACAGAAAGCACCTCCCACCAGCACACCCCAATCAAGGATTTTTGTGCCGATGCTTTGTGAAGGGGGTATAGGGAGAGAGGGGAAGGCAGGAGAGAGAAGGGGGAGGAAGCCCAGCAAGGGCAAAGTCTCAGCTCCAAAACCCAAGTTGCATCTGGGAATTTGCCCTTGAGGCAAGGGGGCGGAGCATTCACACTCCTGCACCGATGCTGCTGGTCACCCTAGAGGGGACTAAACCCCCAGGCACTCAGCCCACGGTACCTGCTGCCCAATCAGCTCCAGGAGTCCAGGGGCAGTTCTCTGAAGAGGGTCACAAGGACCAGCCCCTAGGAGCAAAGCTCGGAAGCTGAGAGAGAGCACACAGAACCAGTGGGAGGGGCGGTGGGGATCTTGGCAGGGAACCACAGTGTCCACTACACCTTTGGCTCACAGCACCTCATGGTTAAGACAGCCCCGGAACAGGGCCACTCCCGCCTCCTCCGCCCACGCACATACTAATCTTATCAGTCACAGTTAAAAGCTGTTCATAGTGAAAAGGTTCTTTACTCAGTCACTCAACAAACATTTATTGAGCAGTTTCTATGTGCCAGGCCCTGATTAGGGACTAACATATGAATACCGATAAGGCACAGTGGTCCATTTTCTCAGAGTTCACAGGACTATGAAAACAGAAACATGAGTAGATCTTAGATTCAGAATAACCAGTGTATTAGAGACTTGTGCTCAGGAGATGCAGAGGTGAGAGAAACAGGGAAGGAGCAGAAAACATTTGACAGAGGAGGGGACATGAAAGTCTGGGTTTTAAAGGATGAACGAGAGCCTTTCCAAGCAGCGTGTGCAAAGCTCTGGAAGTACAGAAGAGCTGGATGGGTGCTCTGGGCCTAGGAGAAGTTGCCAAATGAATGAAGAAGTGAAAGAATTAATGAATGAAGGGGTCCAGTGTCTGATAATTCTCAGCATGAGAGAAGATCATTTCAGGAGTATTATTGGAAGCAGGCTTTCCCCCAATCTTTCCCTCTCATTCTTTCCCTCCCCGGGAGATTCTAACATACCCCTTCAGGGCAGCAGGACCCTCCAGACAGAATACCTGTTACCCTCAGCCATAAAGGGCAGAACAAAAGGTGGAAAGTCAGCCTGTTGGCCTATGAGAATGGTCTTTCCTCTTCCATCACCAGCCAAACCTGACCAACCTGACTTGGCTGCAGTGTTAAGACAAGTTTCAGAAGCCTCACCTCCCTTCGGAGTGGTAAGAATAGCTTGTCCTGGTCTGAAAATTATTTTGAGACTTGTGGGCAGAAGATAGCCTTCAGAATAAAATACAAACCCTATTCAAAATGTGTTTCAGATTTCAATTCTTTTTTTTTAGTTTTGGAATATTTGCATTGTACTTACTGGTTGAGCATCCCAAATCCAAAATCTAAAATGCTCCAATGAGCATTTTCTTTGAGCATTATGTCAGTGCTCAGAAAGTTTTGAATTTTGGAACATTTCAGATTTCAGATTTTTGGATTAGGGTTGCTCAACCTCTATATAAATATAAATATAATCTCCTCTCTCTTAGACCAAATAGCCAGCCCCTCCCCATGTTAGGTAGATAGCGAAGGATTCTGGGTCTTCTAGGGACAAAAGTGGGTGCTGTTGCCTTGGTGCAATTGCCCCGCCTGGGAAGAAGGACAAGGGTGGGCCCCTGGCCCCCATCTTAGTCCTTACCTTATTCCTGTCTTAAGCAACTGCCATACCTGGGGTAGGAGGGAACACCCTACAAATCTGCCAATCAGAACTTGGTCCACCAGCAGCAAAAGAATGCAGAGGACTCTAGCCCACAGGCCAAGCAGCTTAGGTACCATAGAGTCCAGAAAGTGACCTAGAACCCACATGCGCAGTAAGACTCAGGTCATGAAGCTCCCAACTGCCTAATCAAAGTGGTTCCATGGGATCCTTCCCAAACCACAGTTTTTCCAAAGGCAAAGGGAACCTCCACCTGGAAGGAGCGGAAGCCCTTTTCCTCAGCTCAGCTCCTAGCTCCTCCCCATCCGGTTTCCAGACCCAGCTCTTAATGAAGTCAGGCGGTTCCTGCCCACCCTTCCTGTCCTTCCCCTTGGCCTGCTCCGAGCGGGTGGGGTGGCAAGCTAATAACCACAGCAGCAAGAGCTGCAGGCTTGGCTATTTAACATTTCCAAGGCACTAAGCAAAGTGCCTTCTATGTGTTATCCTAGTTGACACTTAGCCCATTTTGCAGTTTGGGAAAATGAGGCTCAGAGAGGTCAAAGGTGGACTCCCAGGGCTCCAAGTCAGTGAAACTCCAGTGGGGTCAATCGCGGGGACGGGGGGCTGGAGACTGAAGACTGCTTTGCTTGTAGACTTGGATGCTTGTGAGAGGGTTCAACAGGAAACAGAAAAGGGTGGGGCAGATGGTGCTAGGGCCCCAGCTCCCTGTCTATCCTGACCCCGGAGCAAGCCCCTGTCCGAGGCTGGGCAGGGGGTTCAAGCGTTTGTCCGGAGGACTCCGAGGCTGGGGGCCCCACTGGTACAGAGGAACCAGGTCAGGCCATGGGCAAACATGCCCCACCAATCACAGCTCGCCAAACACACGCCCTCCTCTGCTAGTCTCAGCAAATTCTCCCAGGCCACAGCTACCAGGAGCTATAACAAGACAGAAACACCCAGGCCCTAGAACCAACCTGTAAACTGCACCGGGCGAGTCTAAACGCTCCCCAGAGAAGCTGCCACCTCCCATTCTCCTATCCCTCTGGTGTCCCTGTAATGCTCCCAGCTGGCCAGCTGGCTCTCCGGGCTGGAGATGCTCACCTTCTTAGTGGTTTGGTGGGACTGGGCCTTATGGGAATCCTGACCACCCATTCTGCAGAGTGCTGAATCATCTTCTCATTCCCAGAGGGCCTGGCAGTGGTATCTCGTTGATTTGATTATTCGCCTCCTTTCTGTAGGCTCCCTCTTTACCCACACAGGAACAGAAGGCGCTTAGGGACGGATTTGTGGTCAATGCCACACAACCCCCTGAGCCTCCACCAGTTCCACCCTCAGTGTTCTTAGATGCAGGGTGCCGGGGGTCGAAGCCAGCCAGAGTGTCTGGCTGGGCCCACACACCCCTGCCCTGCCCACTCACTGAACCGACGTCTCGTGGTCTGGGCTGGTCAGTGGGATTCTGAGAGTCCCTGCACTCAAAGGGCTCAGGGAAGGGAAAGACACGCAGGAGGGAGCAGAGCCAGGTCTCTCCCTTTTCCCAGGGAATTTTGGGGCAACTTAATGGCAGTGGAAATTTTTAGGAAGGGAACATCAATAGGTGCTAGTAATTATCATTAATGTTAATTATGATTGAGTCACAGGAATGTCAAAATGACATGGTGGCTATTTCCCCCATGGCAATAATACCTTTAATGGAAATTCATTTCTATTTCATTGTCAAATCCTTAGAGTCAAAATCCTAACAGGGGAAAAGAAATGCGTAGCAGTGTTCATCTGGACACACGGATAGGCCAAGATGCCCTCAGTACCGTGTACCAGGAGTGAAAGACCGTACCCAAGGCCATTTGGGGGTTAAGACCATGTCCTTCTTTAACAATGTGTCACTTGTTACTGACTGTTGAAGCTCAAAGAAATTACATCAGTCATTAGACATAAATTAACATTCCAGCCTTCTCAGTAGGACTGAAGTCCTCAGAATAGACCTCCAGTTCTGCAGTTCTGTGGTAGTTACTGCTACTTTGGGCTAGATTTCTTTTTTCTTCAAAATGAGGACATTAACAGTGACCATTGGTTTTCTTTACTCCAGTGAGGAGTCGTGTTTCAGGCATCCTCAGGGGACAGGTGGCCTCTCTGCTGTGTGGGCTCCCATGCTCACCATGCTCCAGCCAGCATCACCTGCCTTGCTCACACCTGCCACTGGCGTGACTGAGTCAGTGGGGACAGCTGAGCACAGGAAGTGGCTGGACTGGCCAGGGGGAGAGAAGTGATCCCAGTGAAGCAAGATCAGTGTTGAGATGGAGGATGCTGGAACTGCAGAAAGTGTGTGTGGCCATCTCACAGCTCCAGGTCCAGAGTTAATGATGCATCCACAAAGCACTGAGTCAGCTCATACTTACCAGCCACTGGCAGATGGACATGCCAGATCCGTGTGGGCCTTCAGGAGAGCACAGCCGTGGGAGCTTAGCATCAAGGTGCACAGAGAAAACTTCAGCCCAGGGCAGCGCCGGCACCCCGGGCCCTCCCCCTCTCCTGCAGAGCACAGCAGCCTTCTACCTGGTCTTGCCAATCTCCCACCCTCTGCCACTCCTCAAGACATCCCTCTGGCAGTGTCAGAGAGACCTATTAGACCAGCACTTGTCAGACTTCAAGGTGCCCATGAATCTCCTGGGGATGAAGACAAAAGGCAGATTTTGAGTCCATGGATCTGGGGCGGGGCCTGAAATTCTGTGTTTCTAGCAAGCTCCCAGGTGAGGCCAAGGCTGCTGGCCAGCTGAAGAGTTAGAAGTGTGCAATGTAGGGCCAGATTGAGCTCAGCTTACCAGCAGTGTGACCTAGAAAGTCCCGCCATCTTGCCCTGCCACTTCCTTCTCTGTACAGCATGGCTGTGGTGAGGCCGTGGTGTTCAATAGACGGAACAGCCCGGGCCAGTGCCTGGCACGTGCTGTGTGTGCAGTCAGTAGTTACCACCACTCATTTGTGCTGCCACCCTGCAGCGCGCCCTTTGCCTGCAGGATAAAATCTAAACTCTGAGGCAGGCCACCTTCACGCCCTGCCCTCCTGTGTACCAGCCATGCCAAGCCCGTGTACGGAGTTCTGGAAGGCAGTCGAGCATTCTCAAACCTCCACACCTTTGCATTGCCCTTGCTCTCCAATGCCCTTTGTTCCCTGATCCACCCAGCAAAGTCCTCCTCACTCTTCCAGGCTCTGAGAGCCCCCAGAGCTGTCCCCAGGGAGACTCTATGTCATGCCTAGACCATGAGCTGGGGGGACAGGAAGTGTTTTCACCCTTTCCTAGTCTCGGCCTTATACGTCACCTGGTAAACACTGGATTTTAATGAATGAGGAATGAATGAATGAGACACAAATACCTGAGGTCCTTTTTCTAGAACTTCCATGACTATGCTCTGTCAAGAGGCTAAACCAGTAATTCTGAGCCTTGACGGCCCATCACCATCCTCCACAGCACTTTTTCAGAAACAGAAACACCTGGACCCCACTCCAGCCCTACTGAGGCAGCATTTCAGAAGCTAAATCTCTCACATGGATTTTTTTTTTTAGCAAGAACATTTGCTTATTTATTTACTTATTTGTTTAGCTGGTTATATCAGTATGACTTCCTGGATTCTTATTTTATTCAATGGTTTATAACCCATTACTATCACTATTTATTTTGATGCTAAATTGTCCCAGATTTAGCCTTCAAGCTGGCTCCTGTGTCCTTTAGACACGTCCCCATCATTCTTTGGGTAAGTCCTCGTGCAGCGAGACATTTTGATTCATTTTGAGGCATGCGTATTTCTGACAAAGCACAACGGGCAATTCTGATGCACACCCGGGGTTTGGAAGCCATCAGGCCAACCAGGAGGCTCGCGTCACTAACATGGTTAGCTGTGATTCCAGAGCCAGCCAGTAGCACAAGGGAGAGGAGGACTCTCAGGCAGGAGGTGGCTGTAGGGAGCTCCGTGTTCCCTAAGCCTCCTGCAAAGCATCTCTAGGGACGGCTGGCTTGCCAGACTCCCAGGGGCCACCTGCCTGGCAAGTCAAAGGTGGCGAATGCCTAGAAGTGCCCAAGGCAACAATTGAGGAGAAACGGGGAGGAAGAGACACAAAGAAGGACTTTCTGGAGTAGAATATGTTTCACAACAGGTAGAGAAAAACAGCCTTACCTCACTGTGGGGCATCAGCGGTCCTGAGGTTTGGGTGTGCCCCCTGAGAACTCAACCCCAGGGGCTTTCCTGGGAAGGAAGAGGCTGGTGGCTCCTGTCAATGACTGCCACATGGTTTTTCTCTGAAAGAGGCCAGCGCTATCACAAACAACTCGCACTAAGCAGCACCTTTCTTCCAAAGAACGCAAAGTGCTTTCACAGATGGTTTTCAAATAATTTTTAATCTGAAAACATTTGTACAACCTGAACCAGAGACGGGAAAATATTTTTATGAGACTCACAACTCTATGCACTATCTTTCTAACTCTCCTGTAAATCTAAAAACTATTCAAAAATAAGGTCTTTATAAAAAAAAAGACAACTATTTTCAAATCGTGGTAGCCAGAATACTGCCATCCCTCCCACCGCTGTCCATGTGCTAATCCCTGGAACCTGTGAATACGTTACCTTACACAATAAAAAGGATTTTGCAAATATAATTAAATTAAAGTTCTTGAGATGGGAGATTATCCTTGATTATCTGGATATGCCTGATATAATCACAAGAGTCCTCATAAGAGGGAGGCAGGAGAGTCAGGGTCAGAGAGTTGATGAAAGAAGGAGAGAGAGAGAGAGAGAGAGAGAGAGAGAGTGCGCGCACGAGAGAAAAACCTTTGCAGAAGCTGCCCTGCTGGCTTTGAAGATGGAAGAGGGAGCCCTAAGCCAAGGAGTGTGGGCAGCCTCTAGAATCTGGGAAAGGCTTCTCCCCTGGAGCCTCCAGAAGGAATGTGGCCCGACTGACACCTTGATTTTAAGAACCATTTTGGACTTCTGACCTCCAAAAGCATAAGATAATAAATTAGTATTGTCAGCTGCTACATTCATGGTAATTTGTTACAGCAGCAATAAGAAACTAATACAAACATTAATTTTAAAATTATTTTTAAAAATTATCCACATTGTTTTTCTATTAACCAGTTTGCTTTTTAATTATGTCCTATTCCCTTTTCTGTATCACTTTTTATAAACTGTTAACATGAAAATGCAGCTGGAACCAAAAACATTCCTTCCATTTCTTCCCCCACCACCCACCTTTTTGTTGTCATTGATGCTGCTTGTTTAGTTGAGGGTTCTTACTCAACGTGAGACTCATCATCTTTCTAATATCGCTGGAGCTGTTATTGGCACCTACTACCCATCTTTCCTTGAATGCATACGCAAAGGGACCTTCATTTGTGCCAGTGCCATGAGCATTCCCAAACGCAGACTGTCGGCTGGCTCTGAGACACTCCTCTACAAAAGGAGACGACACCTGCTCCGCAACAACGTGCCCTGCTCTGCTCTGGGAAAATGATCCCAGAAATGGAATTACTGGCACCCCAGACTTGACCTGGAAAATGATTCATAGCTCAAAATCCATTTTCCCTGTTTATACATAGCCATGCAGAAGCTACAAGGACAGTAATATATGTGGTGTGCCTGACAGCGTAGTAGCTCCAGAGCAATGCCCAGGTGAAGCCACAGGTGGGCACTCATTGTTCATGGCATCTGCATTCTTTGTCGTCCACAGATGACCTAATTTCCCATGTACTCATCAGAGACGGGAGACTTCCCTGCCCAGGGGAGGAATAAGCTTCAAATTAGGCAAATCTGTATGCAGAACAGCCCTAATTAAATTATACTCCTGTGGCCAATCCCACACTGCAGAATAAACCACATACCCCTCATCAAGTCATTAACTTCCACATGAATGTTCCAAGGACACGTAAATATAGTGTGTCTTTCATAGTCACCTCCGGGCCCCCCACACCCACCTCGACTAATGGTTGGTAAAAACCTTAGCCAGGTGGGGTTGTGGACAGTGTTTCTTCCCTACCTGTCGACGGTGTCTTCTTTCACTCTATTGATCGCCTGTGCCTACACTTTCGTGTCGCCCTCCTGTCTGTCCTGGGTGGCTCACCCCTTCCACTAGGACTCCCAATCCAATAGCAGAGGGGGCTCCTTCTCTCTGGCTACAATGTCTCAAAGGTCATGATTTCCAGGCCTTGTGTTTAGGAGCCTTAGCTCTCCTGGTTGCTACATGCTACTGCACAGATCTGTGCAGATGTAGATGCTAAGATGTGGGCTCTGTAAAGTTGGCTGCCCGGAACCTGAGATGGCCACACTCTCTGCAATGCTCCCCCACCGTAAACATCCCATTGGTCTGAGCTGTGCTGTATCTCTGGGAAGAGTTTTCTTGTCCTCGGATTTATGTCAGTAAAATCTTCCAGGCTGAGTACAACCTGGAAAAGGCCATTTGGAGAACAAATCATAGATTCTTTGCTATTTCTTGTGTTTTGACATCAAGCCTGCCCTGGTTGCAGCAGTGTGAGCTGTTACAGTCCAAGTGTTCCATGCCTAGACCTAAATGGACTGCACAGACTTTACAAAGTTTCAGTTAGATGAACCATACTGAACTGCATCTCTTTACCCTTGCAGAGGCAGACTACCTTAGGCTGAAAATTAACCCGAAAGCCCTTTGTTATCAAAAGAAGGTTTTTAATACAGGCAGTACTGGGGGAAGAGAAAACTGAGTTTTTCACAATAGAATAAATGTGAAGGATTTTCCATTAGGTAAGATCTATTTGGGGGAGGGGTTCTTTCCATTTGGATTAATTCTAAAGGAGTTAGTACATGCTGGGGTGTAAGGGGGAGAAGCAGGATTAGAAAAATTCACCCACTTAAGTCCAACCCCAAACCACCCCTGGATAAAGGTCTCACCTCTTCCTCCTCACCACCTCTTCCCCTCTGAGCTGCCCCAGAAAAGTTGGGGAGGGGGTGGCCCAGGGCTGGGCTGAGCCAGACCCAACAAGGCTCCCTTCCCACAGAAGGGCTGCCGCCGGGAGGCCTGAGAGTGACTGGAGTTGTTGGTAATGTCCAGTACATCCAGAAATTTCTACTTGCCTTTGAGGGACCTGGGCCCCCCCCGCTTCAGGACTGATAACATTGTGTCTAGTTCTGTGTCCCCAGAAAGTTGGCCATACAGATGCATCTTCCCTCTTGAGAGCAGGAAGTTCTCCGCTGTGGGGCTTGCTCTGAGGAAGCCCACAACCGACAGCCCATGACAGTGACCTGAAGCACTGGGTCTGGCCTGGAGGCTCAGCACTCACAAACCAGACGGGCCACGTTCTCTGTGGCCTTTAATTTTATCATCTCCAAAAGCCAATCCTTGTAAACCATAGTACCTGAGAGGAGGAAACGCCCCAGGAAATGCTCTGGTCATGTTTCCCTGACAGCACAGGTGGTCCAGACACAATGTTATCAGTCCCAGGGGGCCCGGGTCCCTCAAAGGCAAGTGGAAATTTCTGGGTGTACTGGACATTACCAACAGCTCCAGCCACACTCCTGCCCCCCCAGCAATAGCCTCTCTTCTGCACATCCCAGGTGGGAGCCCCGAGCCTGTCACGCCCTGCTGAGAACACTGGACATGGTCTGTGGGGCTGCTCAGAGCCCTCCCGAGTCAACCTCTAGCAAAACCACCCAAGTCCAGGTCAAGGGGTGTCCTGGGGCACACCCACCCAAGATTTTGCCACCAGCCTGCCCCCTCCCCCCCATCCTGACACCATTCCGGTGGCAGCAAATGCCCCTTAATAAAGACACACTTTACCCCCTTGCCCAAACCTCCATCCTAGCCACCGTGGCTCTATTTATCAATAAAAGCCTTTCTTAGCTGCTTTATTCACCAGACTCAGCCCCGATTTGCCTGTTGGTATTGGAGGGCATTGTCCAAAGCCCTGCAGACCATGCCTGCCACTCCACCACAGCCAGCGGCCAAACAGAGAGTGTCAGGGCAGGCCCCAGAAGACCCCCGCGGGGTTCCAGATGTAGTGATGCTGGGATTGGCCCGCTGGCCACATATAAGCTTCTGGATCTCTCCCATCCCAAACATTTCTTTCCACAGAAACTGCTGTTTCTCCCCTGCTACTTCCGTTCCCTCCCCAATTTCCCAGCCAGTCCCAGGGACTGTGGCTTTGATGAAGAACTGCGATGCCATGAGGGAAGGATGGTGACCAATCCATACCCCAGTTCTGCATACCTGAGGTCCAGGAAATAGAACACAGGAATCCATCATAGCAGGTCAGGTCCCAAGTGGCCCTAACAAGGTCTTTGTTTTGGGGAAAAGAGCGGGCTGTAACACTTCCTCCCTTCTGACCCCACCACGTCCACCCAAGGGGAACTGGCCGGAGGTTTGAGCAAAGCGGCGTCTGCAGAGCTGGCTGCGTCTGGAGAGAGGTTCCAACCTGCCTGAGTCAAGAAGGTGGGCCTGTCTCTGCCTGAGAGAACCTGGCTACAGGCCCACGTTGGCAGGCCCACTCTGCGGGGGCGCGGAGGCGGTGCCAGCCAGACACGTTAAGACCTCCCAGCACTCTCGTTTCAGTGGCTTCCGTGCCTGGGGCATTCTGAATAGTCCAGGCTGAGCACTTACAGACATCTTCTCATTTCCTCCTTGGAACACTCACCAAGAGCCTGGTTTTGAGGTTCCCAAATTGTATACAATTGGGAGATTCTTTTTAGAAAAGGAACACAAATTGACCAACATGAAATTAGGTACAAAAGCAGATATTTCTTTAGAAGTGAGGGCTACCTAAGCTTTAGCTTTGAATTTGGCTCTGGGAATAGTGTCATCACCCCCATTTTAAAGGTCACGAAACTGAAGCTCAGACTGGCAAAAAGATTTGCCCAAGGTCAAACAGTGCAACAATGAATTAACCAGGATTATAACCCAGATCAGTTCAGCGTGACCCAAATCAGTAGTAACATCCGGTGACCTCTGGCAGGGGTGGTGATGGGGTGCCACTGTCCTAGAAAGAATGTTGATCTCATTTGCATCATCAAGTGACTTGCGCCATCAGCCAGTTAGGTCATGTGTATCCAGGGCATATTTTGTGCCAAGCCTGGGCCCTGGGAAGATAGCAGTAGTGGATGTGGGCAAGGAGGCAACTGGAATATTAACACCACATTTACTACTGCCTCTGGCCATAGAACACCGGGACAGGAAAGAAAGTAGCAGAGTAAAATAAGTTGATAGTGTTTTATCTCTGGTTGGAAAGTCCTTAGGGAAGGAACCATGTCTATTTAGGAAAATACTTCCATAGGTATGCTTTTGGATGTGGAAAACATGAGAAAAGAGCATCCTAGTGGGGGCCAGAGAGGAGAGGTGGAGGGGTTGTAGAGGCCGGGGTACTGTGGCAGGAAGTAGAGCCTGAAGGGGCAAAAATGCCTCAGAGACTTCACGGAAAAACAGGCTGTACTCGGCTTTGTACTACTGTGTTTTTTTTTGCAAATCTCCTCTATACCCCCAAAGTTTCAGTAAAGCTGGAGCACACACAGAGGTCTCGAGTGGATGGTGTGCGCATGTGTGTATAGTGCCGTGTTTGTAGACCCACGTCCAATAGAGCAGGCTCAGATGATCGCTGATGCACCAGGTTGTTGAGAGTTTACAATCTGTCAGTGGAAGTGTTTACAACAGGATGGTGACAGAAACGTGGGTTTTAACACACGTGTTTAAAAGCTGTTTCCTGGAATGCTATATGTACTACGTGCTGAACAATAGTATTTCAGTGAATGTAGGTTATGGATGTAATTACGTGGGTGAGTGTGAGTGTGCGAGTGAGAGTGTGTATGAGTGAGTGAGAGTGTGTGTGTTTAGCTGAGTTCCACGTCTGGGTTAGGTCAGAACCGAACCGGGGGAAGCATAGCGGAGTGGAAGTGAGAAATGTGCCTGGGGTTCACGGAGATCTGAGTTGGGCACTGGTGGGTGGGGATTTGCGGTCACCTCCTCTAGATCTCAGAGGGTAGATGGGGCCCATGTGACATCGGGTGTGAAGGAAAGCAGCACCGTTGAGCATCCCCAGGCACCAGTCCCCACGGCTGCGCCACACACATGATCTCATTTGCTCTCCCCCAGTCATAACAGGCAGGTACTTTTATGCCCACTTTGTAGATAAATAAATCAGGTTCAAACAGGTTAAACAACTTGTCAGAGCAAGTATTTACTGAGAACAGGATTCATGTGATGTCACAATCCCTGCTGTTTCCACGGCTCCCCCAGCCCCCGCCTCACTTGATATTTCTTCCACTTTAGTCTGTTCCCAGAACATTCTACACGGACAAGCCCAAGACAATCGGCTCCAGTCCCTGTGTCTCCAGGATGCTGTTGCCTGGCTCCTTTCCCTCCCACGCACTCCTCTTCCTCTGCTCTTACCCCTTTTGCTCGCCGGGTTCTCACTGAACACAGCGGAAAATTACTGCCCCAGTCACTGGCTCTCCCCTCTCAAAGGGAGACATTACTTCTCCCTGCTGCGCAGATTGTCCCTGAACGCTAGACCAAATGTGTGGAAGCAGCTTTTAAGTGCGACCTCACACATCAAGTGAAAATGCTAGAGGCAAGTACGTATTCCCTTTTTTTTCACCTGTCTCTTTACAGAAATTGAGAGAATAACATTTTAATGGAATGGTTTAAATAGATGAGATGAGGTCTTTAAACACTTGACTGCAGGTAAAGTATGGGTCATGCCAACTAATTTTAATGTGTTGGCCATCTGACTGCCACCCAGACACAGCTACTTGTTTTTCTTGGTAAAGTGTAAAATAGCTGTCAAGCCATGTTGTTGGGTGATAATAAGCATCCAATTATCACTAAAAATGAAGTCTGGTCCAGGAGACCTGCCAGTCCTTAGAGAATCAAGTAGAACTCTTATGTGCTGGTTCAGCCGAGCTGAAGAAGAGAAACAGACAAAAAATGGTGACTTACTGAGTCCCTCCTATGCACCTGCCACTGTGGTAAGCATGCTACGTTCATAATCATGTCGTATCTGCTCAGGTGGGACCATCGTTATCTTTTTTTTTGCAGAAGAAGGAATTGATGCTCAAGGTCATCAGCTTATAAGTGTCTGGAGTCATCCAGTTCTTGTCTTTCTCAACATAAGGTTGGATGGTACTTTCCCCTCAATGTTAGTAACATTTGCCACTTCCAAGTGGAAATAGTGTTCTTATCTGCAAATGAGGCAAAACAGTATGTATCCCATAACCTGCTTGGAAGACTTAATGTAACAATGTCTGTGCAATAATGTTTGTAAAAATACATGGCATAGTATATGGCACATAATAAGTGTTTAACAAATGTCAGCTGTTATTATTTTAATGATGATGGTTATATGATATTGCTCCTTGAGAACCTTCAGTGGCTTCCTTTACTTATTAAGTCATGGCCAAACTTCTCAGCCAGGCATTCCCAGCTCTAATTTCTCCCTGATGCTCTGCCATGGCTCAGGCAACCTGCAATGAGGCTACCTTAGCACCTGGACTGTTCGATGGGGAGATGGGAAGGAAAGGTCAGGAACCTGAGGAGACAGGCACTGCTTCAGGTAGCCCGGCCTCGGGGGTGCCCATCACAGCAGTGCCTGCTTCAGCCAAGCCCTGAGGTGGCCCAGAAGGCCCGATCCAGCAGGAGAAACACAGCTGCAGGCCAAATGGAGGCAATCCTGGCAATTAGCTTTGGTCATTGTGCCTATTATTAAAGACAAAGTTTCCGAACCACTTATAATGTTGGATTAAAATATATGTATTGGGGTTCAGACTAAGCAAGGTGGAGTAAGCACACCCCACCCTGTCTTTCCCACTGAATGTGACAATAAGCCCTGGACAGAACACATGGAGTAACTACCTGAGGACAAGGAAAACTAAACAGGAGCAGGTGGACTGGGGAAAGAGATCAAACTCTGATGCATCACCAAACCCATGGTGAGTCTCTCATTACTCCCCCACCCCCCATCATCTGGCCTAGACTTAAAGGCCTGAAACCTGGACATGCACATACCAGAAGCAAGCAGAACTCTAAAAAGAACCCCCACTTTCTGGTCCAAGGTCGGGGGTGGGATCCTAAGGGTCAGAGAAAGTGGGGAGCCCCCTGGTTTTTCAATCTTTTTTCCATTCTCTCCCACCAACCCTCCTGGTGGCAGCAGCAACAGCAATGGCGGTGGCCAGAACAGCCTAAAGCGCTGAGGGAGGGGAGTCTTCCTTTGATGAGAGAAGCCGTGACCAGGCAGGGTGGGGCAAAATAGCATTGTTTCTTCTTTCTCCGTCCATCCACTGAGAAGTATATCCACTCAGGTACAGCCATGGGAAGTGTGCAGGAGAGGGAGGAAACTAAAGACCCAGCTTTCTAGCCAGAGAACAAAAAGCGGGGCTTCAGGGGGCCAAAAGTATCAGAATGATCTCAGAAAAGAGGGAGATTTCCCATAGGAACTCCTGGGCTTCCCACATGGGAGCCGTCCCATCTAAACTGCACATGGTTTGATAACTGAACCACGGGTTAGACTATCATCCAGGCCTCCAAATGTCCACTGAGTGACACACACACGACAGCTTCAAATAGCACTGCAAAGTCTTTGAAAACTGAACTGATATTGGAACCACAGTTCACAGAAGGTGGGTCAGAACTTGAGGCTGGAGCCTAACCCAATCAATTGCCTGCTAAAACAAAACTAAACAAAATTCAAGGTTCATATTAGGAGTTAAACAAGATACAGATTCTCATAACATAATATTCAAATAGCTACCTTGTCATCTTTTTCTAATAATTTTAACATTTGTGTCATCTTGCAGTCAGCAATCTGTAGCTATTATAACCATGTTCCAAGAAGTAAGGGCAAATTCTCTTGAAGTAAATGGAAAGATTGAAAAGTCTTAGCAAAGAAATAGAAGCTACAAAGAAGAACAAAACAGAATTTTTTTGGAACTGAAAATTATAATAAATGAAATAAAATATTGACTGGTTTGGACCAATAGCAAAATGGAGAAAGTCAGTGAACTTGAAGACAGAGCAATAGAAGTGATTCAATCCGAACCACAAAAATTAAAAATTAAAAGTCAATGAACAGAGACTTGGAGATGTGTGGGACAATACCCCAAAGTCTAATATTCATATTGTTAGAGTTCCAGAAGGAAAGGGGAAAGAGTAGTTTAAAAAAAGGATATGAAGAAATAATGGGCTAAAAACTTCTCAGATTTGATGAAAAATATAAACTTACAGATTCAAAAAGCTCAGTGAACCTCAAATAAGATAAACCCAAAGGAAACCATGTCAGTGCATCATAACCAAACTGCTAAAAACTAAGACAAAGAAAACATCCTGAAAGCAGCCAGAGAAAAATGGCACTTTTGTGTAAAGGGAGACATTGACTTGAATAACTATGTATTTCTCAGAAAAAAAAAAAAAAATGCAGGCCAGAGGGAAATGGAACAACATTTTTAAAGTGCTGAAAGAGAAAAAACTGTCAACCCAGAATTCTATATCCAGTGTAAACATGCTTCAGAAATAAAGATGAAATAAAGACAGTCTCAATGAAAAAAATCTTAGAGAGTTAATCAACAACAGATACACCCTAAAATATAATAAGTGCTAAAGAAATGGGCCGGGCGCGGTGGCTCACGTCTGTAATCCTAGCACTCTGGGAGGCCGAGGCAGGCGGATTGTCCTGAGCTCAGGAGTTCGAGACCAGCCTGAGCAAGAGCGAGACCCCGTCTCTACCAAAAATAGAAAGAAATTAATTGGACAGCTAAAAATATATAGAGAAAAAATTAGCCGGGCATGGTGGCGCATGCCTGTAGTCCCAGCTACTCGGGAGGATGAGACAGTAGGATTGCTTGAGCCCAGGAGTTAGAGGTTGCTGTGAGCTAAGCTGACACCACGGCACTCGCCCCAGGCAAGAGAGTGAGACTCTGTCTCAAAAAAAAAAATAAATAAATAAATAAAATAAATAAAAAAATAAAAATAATAAAAATAATAAAATAAAATAAAATAAAAAATAAAGAAATGCTTTTTCCCTAAAATTTGGAACAAAGCAAGGATGTTCTGGTAAAGAAAAAAATCATAGTGTTAGAGGACAGATCAATAGTTTCCAGATGTCAGGAGTTTGTAATTACAAAGAAAACACAAGGAAGCTTTTGTGTATGATGGAATTGTCTGTATTCTATTGATGTGTGGTCACTAAATATAAACATATATTAAAATTGATAGAACTGTTATACCCAAAAATAAAAAGAAAGGTTTAAAAAGAAAGGAAAGCTAAAGTTATTGTGTGTGTATTTTAATGTCTTAAAACAATGCAAGTTTATTATGTCATAGTTCTGTAGAAGTTCAACACAGGTCTCTCTGGGCTAAAATTAAAGATTGCATTCTTATATGGAAGCTCTAGGGGAGAATTCCTTTCCTTGTCTTTTCCAGCTTCCAGGCACTATCGCATTCCTTGGCTCATGACACCTTCCTTTATCTTCAAAGCCTGTAGCATCAGGTTGAGTCCTTCCTACATTGCTTCACTTCAGCTTCTTCTTCTGTCTCCCTCTTCCACTGTTTCTTTTTTATTGGGGTGAAACTTATATAACATAAAATTAACCATTTTAATGTCCATTTTAAAGTGAACAATTCAATAGCGTTTAGTACATTCACAATGTCATGCAAACACAACCTCTATCTACATCCAAAATATTTTAAGCACTCTGAAAGAAAATCTCATGCTTAGTAAGCAGTCACCCCACCATCCTGCATTCTGCCTTCCCTGGCCCCTGGCAAACAACACTCTGCTTTCTGTCTCTATAGATTTACCTATTCTGGATATTTTTCATACATAGAATCATACAATATATGATCTTTTGTGACTGGCTTCTTTTGGAGGTTCATGCACATTGTAGCATATGTAAGTACTTCATTCCTTTTTATGACTGAATGATATTTCATTGTATGTATATACCACAATGTTTACCCATTCATCCTGTGTGTTGATCTTTTAAGTAAAACTTTACAATATATATAATATATATAGTCTGTCTGGAAGGTATCCAGCCATGTACTATGAAAAATAGAGACATTTATTGAAGAAGCTACAAGACACAAGAAAGATTGTACATAGGACAATGATACCTCAGTCTCCTTCAAAGCAGGCACCTTGGAACCTCACACAGTTCTCCCACATCTCTTAACCTCGCTTGTACACGTTCAGCATTCTCAGGTGTTCTGCTTGTTGCAGGCCTTCCAGAATGTGGATCACTTTCAATAGATTCTCAACCATCTTTGAAGTGTTTGTGCCACACTGACGTTTGCCTGCACTCATTGTATCGTCCCTGAAAACCTTCTGAATCATCTATAGTTTCTGCAGAGGAATGTTCAAGCTTAACGAAAAATTTGATGCAGATTTGTTGCTCTACTTGCTGAGTCATTTTGAATGCGACAGTCACACAGTACACATGCTCGCTCAGTGGTGTCTAGTGCCCCACTGACTAGTACGTCAAGTCGTCATTGTTCACGCATGTGCATTCCAGTCTACTCTCCTTGGCTGCCAAGTTACGTCGATGTCACGCAAACTGTTCTTGTTATATTAACAATGGCTGGATACTTTCCAGACAGACCTTGTATAATCATATATAGTGTGTGTGTATGTGTGTGTGTGTATATATATTATATATTATATATTATGTATATATATATGAAGTCTCATCCAAGACCAATCAAATCAGAATTTCTGAAGAGTTAGGACCCTGGGGGGTGGTACTTTTAGATCTCCAGGTTGTTGGTTGTTGTGATGTGCAGCCAGGATTAAGAATCTTTGCTTTTGGGTAATGTTTTGGTTATCAATTGCTGCATAATAAACCACCCTAACACTTGGAGGCTTAAAGAAACAATGTTTTTATTTTATTACAGTTCTACAATCTGGCCCGAGGCTCAGCTGTGTGGTTCTTCTGCTAGCTTTCCAGTGGTCACTCATGTGACTATATTGACACAATGAGTTGACTGGAGACAGACAGGGTTCACCACAGACATGGGACAGCTGTGCTTTTCTCTCTCTCCATGTCTCAGGGCCTCTCCCTGTCCTTGAGGCTACTCCATGCAGTCTCTCCAGTAAAGTAGCTGGACTTCCTACCCAGGGGCCCAGGACTTCCAAAGCACAAAAGCAGAAGATGCCATGACTTTTAACAGCTTTATCCCAGAACTGACATAGTATCACTTCCACCAACATTCTACTGGTTAAAGAAAATCACAGATCCAGCCAGATTCCAGGGAGGGGGTTATATGAGGGCATGAATACCTAGGAAGGGGTGAAGAAGGAACATGGTTCACTGGGGCCACCAGTGGAACAGAAGACCCCTGGGACTCTCTTGCCTCTTGTGCAATGTTAAGACATTTTCAGTAAAACCAAAGAATTCTTCACACACATCAAAGCAAACGAAACGGATTTCTAACGTATAGCAATGTGACTATACTTAACAATGCTGTACTGTATACTTGAAGTCTGCAAAAAGAAGAGATCTCAAATGTTCTCATGAAAGAGAAAGAAAGAAAGAAGGAAAATGGTAACTATATGAGGTGAGGGATATGTTAATTAGCTTGATTGTGGCGATGATTTCTCAATGTACACATATATCGAAATATCAGGTTGTTCACCTTCAATATGTACAATTTCATTTGCCAATTATACCTCAATAAAGCTGTGGGGATCGGGGGAGAGCAAACGGATTTTGCATACAAATGACCAAAGCAAAGTGGATAAAGGCAGCACCTGCTTATTCTCCTTAGCATCACAATAAGTGAGACATGAGCATTTTGAAAATGTTATTTCTATTAGTTCTAACTGATTATTGGTGACTTTAGATGAATTCTGAACTCTTCCTTCAATCAACTGGACTGCCACATTCTGGAATTTTCCAAACACCAAATGGTGAATAATGTTTAAAATTGATTTTATCCTCACACCTTGCTGCCCGTTACCAGATAATCACAGCCCTGGGTGACAGTCTTGGCAGCAGAACATTTTTATTCTCACTTCAAAAATGACAAGCATATAAATGAGCTCTAAGGACCCTTGCTGTCTCACTTGGAGCCCTTCACTGTCCCCATCACTGGACAGTCCACGTGTGATATGATTAGGGACAGCTCTGGGAAGGAAAATGGTCGTGGAGACACACCATGGGGCTCTGCCCCAGTTTGGGGGTGGGAGCTCCATCTTGACCAGCAGTGGGGGACCCTAGCAAAGAACTGGGGGAGGCCTGGGGAAGACAAGAATGAAGCTTCTCCCTCAGCTCCACTAAACTCATTTCAAACTATCCCCCAAAGTTCTTAAAGCACCTCAGCCTCCCATGAATCCCTGCTCCGGTATACCCTGCATTCCTATTCATCAGGCTCCTCTTTCTGTTCAAGACATGAGCCCGGAACCTAAAGGGGAGCCGTGCGACGATTCCCGCTCACTTATCTGGCACATAGCTCTGGAGCATCTACTGTGTCAAGTAGCTGGGGTGTGGACGTGAACCAGAAAAACAAGGTCCCTATCTTTACGAAACAAACGTCTAGCCAGAACAGGAAGAAGAGAGAAAATAAACACGTGAAAAAATCAGATGGTGAGGCTGGGTGCGGTGGCTCACGCCTGTAATCCTAGCACTCTGGGAGCCTGAGGTGGGCGGATCGTTCTGAGCTCAGGAGTTCGAGACCAGCCTGAGCAAGAGCGAGACCCCGCCTCTACCAAAAATAGAAAGAAATTAATTGGACAGCTTAAAATATATATATATAGAAAAAATTAGCCAGGCATGGTGGTACATGCCTGTAGTTCCAGCTACTCGGGAGGCTGAGGCAGTAGGATTGCTCGAGCCCAGGAGTTAGAGGTTGCTGTGAGCTAGGCTGACGGCATGGCACTAGCCCCAGGCAAGAGAGTGAGACTCTGTCTCAAAAAAAAAAAAAAAAAAAAAAAATATCAGATAGTGAAACAGAACGAAGCGATGGCATTCCTGAACACACCACGCCTCACAAGGGTGTAACCAGGGGCAAGGACTCAGCCACTCCATACCTCACGTAGCTCATCTCTTAAATGGGGGTCGCAGTAGTACCTATCAACCTCATGAGGACGTGAGAATTTTGCAAAATAGTGTCCATTCAATGAGATTATTGCAGTGTCTCAACACTGTGTGTGCTCAGCAAACGTGAGCTACTCTAATGATTAGTGGTCTTTTCAGGAGAACTATATTTAGAATTGCTTAAAGCTTCAGAGAAGTCCCCTGAGCAGGTTCGAATTCCTATCCCTCCACCCTACTGACTTCATGCTGTTCTCTGATGTGTCAAGGAATTAGAGATTTCATTAATTCTTAAGCTCATTCCCCTCTGCAGGCACTCCTGCAGGGCAGCCTCTTCATTAAAAAAAAATATAAATTTTAAAAGCAACTAAACACTGTCCTCCTAGTGTGGAGTGTAGAAACCCTTGGGGTCAGAAAAACCAAGATTTGAAGGCTGGCTCTGCCAGTATTTACTGTGTGACCATGGGCAAGCAGCTTCACCTCTCTGAGCCTCCGTTTTCCAATTAATGTGACTAATCGCACATGATATTCAGAGATGATATGAAGTCAGCGAAGTACCTTTTATTAGAGTAGCTATTTTTGTTACTCATCAGTCATGTAGTTTAGAACCTATGCAAAAGTTTATTCTAGGACCTGAATTAAACAAGCCATTTGAGCAAGCAGGGTGCGCAACACTAAAGTGGAAATAATTCTTGGAAAAACAACCGCTTCTTTTTCCTGTCATTGTGAAAGACAGTGGGATCCCCAGCCGTGGGGTTACTGAGGGCTCAGAACAGAGGATTCTTAAATATCAGTGGTCTGACCACCACATTTTCCAACAGGAAGGTGGATGGCAGTGATTTGTCCCAGGCCACAGGGCCCATAGAAAGCTCAGTCGGGTTCCCTGAGTTTGGGAGTGTCACTGGGCTTCTGTAAAAACATGTGAAGGTCCTACAGTTACTGCGAATAGGGAAGGGGCCACCAGCCACCTCAGCAATACGTGGTCAGGGTAAGGGGAACCTGCCAGGGAGGCTTATGGCGGGCTGAGAAGAACATCAGAGCATGCCATGAGCACTGTCTCTGCTTAGCAGCAGGGACATGCTGCATTGGTGTGACACGTTAAAACTGACGCGCCGATATTGATACCCTATTATTAACTAAAGCCCATAGTTTACATGAGGGCTCATTCTGTGTCACGCAGTTCCATGGGTCTTGACAAATGCACAATGTCATGTACCCACCATTACGCTACCGAGCAGTAGTGTCGCTGCCCTAAAAATCCCTTTGCAGCCCTACCCAACCCCTCATTCCCCCAAGCCCTGGCAACCACGTATCTTTTTCTTATCACTGTAGCTTTATCTTTTCCAGAATGTCATATAATCAGAACCATACAGTATGTAGCCTTTTAAGACTGTTTTTTTTAGTTATCAATATGCATTTAAGTTTTCTCCATGTCCTTTTGTAACTTGAGAGCTCATTTCTTTTTATTCATGAATAAAATTCCATCGTACGGATGTGGCACAATTTATTTATACATTCACCTGTAAGGGACATCCTGGTAGCTTCCAAGTTTGGGCAATTATAAAACTACTGCAAACATCAGTGCACAAGTTTTTGTGTGAACAGAAGTTTTCAACGAATGATTATGGTTAAGTTATACCCCTCTTGCCTCCTGTAATCAGGTTGTAATAAGGAAAAAAAATCGTTTAGCTGTAAAATTCCTTTTAAAGAAGGGAATAGTCTTTGTTGAGCAGAATGCCTTGAGGGGCTGTGTAAGGACAGCCTGGGGTTGTGGCCAGTTGGGCCAGGAGTAGAGAAACCACTTGTTACCCAAACCAGGACACTTCGATAGGTAGGAAGGGGTACCATCAGTAATTTCATTGGAGCAACAGAAATAATCTGGTTTTATTCCCCATAAACCTAAGCACATGCTTCCCCATGGTAGAAATGCAGCCAAGAGGTAGCTAAACCACTGTGTATTAAAAAAAAAAAAAAAGGGAAACACAATGAGATGGTTAATTTTAAAATAACTGACCATATCAAATGTTGGTGAAGACAAGGAGCAACTGAAATGTTCACGGATTGCTGGTGAGAGTGTAAGATGATACAACCACTTTGGAAATCACTTCAGCAGTTCCTTAAAAAGTTAAACATACATCAACCATACAACCCAGCCATTTCCCTATGGGTATCTACCAAAGAGAAAGGAAAGTGTGAAACCCAAAGACTTGAACATGAATGTTCCTGGGAGCTTTATATATAGCCAAAACCAAAAACAACCCAAATCCATTGGTACAATTGTACAAATTATAGCACATCCATACAATGGAATACTACTCAGCAATAAAGACAAATAAACTATTCATACAAACAACACATATAAAAGTCTCAAAATCATACTGAACGAAAGAAACCAGGCAAAAAAAGAACATATAATTCCATTTTTCTGAAACTCTAGAAAATGCAAGCTAATCTATGTTGAGAAAGCAGGTCACAGTTGCCTGGGATGAGACAGAGGGAGGAATGGATTAAAAGGACACATGACAACTTTGGAGGATGCTGGAAATGCTGTTTGGAAATGATGTTTTCCTGGCTGTGTGTACATCAAACTGATAGACAACCGTACACTTTAAACATATGCAATTTAGTGAACTTCAAATAAAACTGAATAAAGTTGGAAAATTTTTTCAAAAAACAAAAATAAAAAAGAATGCTCTTTAACCTTAAAGACAAACACACACACACACACACACACACACACACACACACACACACACACACAGACATGATTTTGGGGGACAACAGGGGTTAGGTGATCCAGGGTGGAGTTGAGGAGGTTGAAGGGGGTGAAGGGGCCCGAGAAGAAGTTGAGGCAGCAGCTAACAGAAGACCAGTGAACATTCCCCAGTTTGGGCTGGGGGCCCAGGAAAGGGGGTCCCAGAGGCCTTTAAGACTTCTGGCATCCAATAGTCTATTTTATCTCTGATGTAGCCCTCCACCCCCGCCCCACTCACAGACTGAATCTTTATAACATACCTACTGGCCTTGAACCAGTGCTGTTCAGGGGAATGAGGTAAAGGAGCTGACTCCCTCCGGGTACACTAAGGAGAGGGAGAAGGGGCAGCTAGAATGCGAAGGGTGGGAGGGAGCAAGCTCCAGGATCCATTGGAAGCAGAAAATCAGAACATGAGGAGACCTGGGGAAAAGTATGATTTTCAAGAATCCTTGTTGAGACTGGAGAGTTGACTGGGGTCTCCTCACACAAGGAATGGGGGATAAGCCAATTACATTTGCCTCTCAAAGGCCTCTAGGGCCCCCGCTGACAGCTGAGTTACATGAAGATGTCAAAGGGCAGGGGTTGCATCACTCCTAGCCAAACGCTGCATCCCGTGGCCACTGCCCCTTACCCTGACCACACAGTTCCCACCTGGGACCTGGGCAGAGGGGTCTGAGGTCACTGACCTGCTTCTTACTCAGCAGTTTCAAAGGTAAATGGCGATTAGCAGGGAGAGGTAGTGGGAGAGAAGGGCAAGCATTTGTCAATTTTCAATTTCAACACCACGGTGCTAGGCACTGTGTCTTCTGTGAGGAGCAAATTCCTGATTCTTCTCTTCCCAGAGCTGAAGGGCCAGCAGGACTGCAGAAACTAAATCAGTGAAAGCAGTGCCTGCTGGAATACAGGGGAGAGGAAGAGAAGATGGCTGTGAATGACAAGTGACTTAGTCTGGGGACTTCCTGGGAAGTGAGGGTTATGAGAGATGAGAAAGATGAATAGAGAAATGGTGTTACAACTCACAAACCCTCAGTCCTTACAAAGCAAGCCCCATTTCCCCAGTCAATGAGGTTCAGCCAGGATACTGGCTGGTTGCACAGCAACACTTGTGCATTGGCCAAGCTAGATGCTGTCCTGCATATCAGTGTGTCAAAGCAACATCTCTTATTGGTGTGACCTCAACAGTAGATTTGTCCCTCTCCACCAAAGTGGGCTCCTTGTGTTCCCAAACTGATGAAACTCCAGGCATTGGCAGGACACTGCAGCATCTGAATCAGACCCTGCCTCACTGGGAGTTGTGGCAGAGGATGGCACAGAATGACCATAGACAGACACCGTAGGCAGAGGCAATGGACGAAGTTCAGCCATCACACATACCATGGTGCTGCTTTTCTTCTGCCATGTGCAGACACTCAGCCGTGAAGTTCACCACCAGGAGCTTTTTCTTCCAATTCCCAAAATGGGGCTCGTGTCCTGCTCCGTAGCAGTATGTGATAGACCACTCAGTGGTCCTCCAGTGAGTCACACCTCTCAGCACTCTCCTCCCTGTGTAATCCCTTCCCACACTGACTCTGGGCTTGGTCGTGTGACTTGCTTTAGCCAACAGGACATTAGCAAGAATAAGGCAAGGAGAGGTTTGAAAAGCACTTGCCCTTTGGAGCTAGTCCTCCTGGAATATTCCCTCCTGCAACCCAGCCACCAAGCTGTAGGAAGCGCTGGCCCTCCTGTTGTGACAGAGAGGCCACACAGAAAAGAACTAAGGCTGGCCAGGCATGGTGGCTCATGCCTGTAATCCCAGTGCTTCAGGAGGCTGAGGTGGGAGGATCCCTTGAGGCCAGGAGTTCAAGACCAGCCTGGGCAATAATAGTGAGATCCCCATCTCTAAAAAAAAAAAAAAAAAAATAGAAGAACTAAGCCACCCCAGCCCATAATCAGCACCAAAGCCTTTCTGAGTGTGAGAGAATCCTCTGAAGCCATGCAGCCTAGCCCAGCCCAGCCCAGCCACCAGCAGGATGTACCCACAGGAGTGAGCCCAGAAGAGACGCAAGGGGCAGAGAAACCGCCTAGCTGAGCCCAGCCAAGCCCCAGGACATGGGAGAGAATACATTGAGATTGTTTTAGGCTTGTACACATCAGAGTGGTTGTTTCACAGCAGTGTTTATCACACAGGTGTGGACTACCCTGACGCTGTGGTGATTGTTTTACTTGCTGGACGCACCAGGAGAGTCCTGTTTACATTCATTGACAGTTGTCCCATTCTCAGGATGGTCTCCCAGCCTTTGGTTTCCTTTGAGTGTTTTTGGTTTTGTTTTTATTGTTTTTCAGGTGGGTCACAAGGACATTTCCAAGGATTCAGAGCCCTCCCCTTGAAAAGTTGTAGATGATTGTCTTGTGACAGCTGTAGTCATAAAGCAGGGCGTTTTTTTTTTTTAAAACTATGTTATTTAAATGTAACTTAGCATGTATATTTTTGTGTATATTTTCTCCCAGGTGGATCCTGGCTGGCCTTTCAGCTCATCACTTATCTTGGAGACAATGTTTTTGAAGGCCACGGAGATGCAGGATTTCCTCCTAATCTGAACCCTCCGGACAACACCCTGGCAGTTTGCACATCTGCATCCTCCACTGCACAAGGCCATCTTGGCCAGGTGGGCTGTGCAAGCAGGATGTGCGTCCTGCTCACTCCCATCAGCAGCTGTTTGCATCTAGCACCAGGTGACCTGTGACACCATCTCCTTAGGCTCTATGGAACTCAGGAGGCTTGACCTCCCCACACACATTCTAGTGCTAGTCACTGCCTCTCTGCCCACCGCCTGAGGTTTCAGTCTCCACTCTGCTTTCCGCCTCATGCTGGCTCTTGCCGGCTGACCTGAAATGCAGGTGTCTGCATAGGAAGGTGAACACCCTCCCAGTGGCCCCCAGCTGGCCCTGGCTGTTGCCAGAGGGAGAGGCTGGGGTCATACCATGGAGCAAATTCTGCCGATCCTGCACCTGTCCACGCTGCCCAGTGTGGAGGGAGTTTCCTTTGGAGGAGACACCCTGGGGGAAGTTGGTTCCATCTGGGGCTCCACCACTGCTGCTGGGGCATGGGTGGAGGTGGAGGCCACAGGGCCATGCAGGGTAGGTGGTCCCTGTCTCCAGGCCAGGTAGGGGACTGGCGGGCACTGTGCTGCCTTTCTGCCCTGCCTCCTAGTCCTCCTTGGGCCCCTGATTTCTGTGTCACTCCCTTGACTATTCTCAGAGCAGGGAGTTAAGGTGGTAAGAGGAGGCTCCTGAACTTCTGTTGCTTTCGGTTGGCAGAAACCCTATGCTCTACCTTGTGGGACGGGATCAGGTGGAGTGAAGAGGTGGCTTTAGGGGTGTGGCACAGTCCTCCAGCTCAGGTCTCCTGTAGTTCAAGAGCAGACACTTCATCATGCTTCTGGCCCTGCAATGTCCTGGATCCTTTCCCGTGTACAACCCATGGCACCATCAATTCGGTCTGCCCAGGGACCTTGAAGTCAGGGAGTGGCTCGACATAATGCTTCCACTCCTTCTTATGGCCCATGTTCATCCATGGATTTTTTATGGTTTCCTCTAAACAGCCTCCCTTGATGGTGTCGAGAATAAGGAATTTCTTGAGCAGGTTTTCACACTCCTTGGATATGTAGAAGGGAATACTGAATATTCCTCTCAATAATTGCTCCTTTAGCTCCTTGAAGTTCTGTCCATCAAGAGGCAGTGACCCAACGATGCCACCAGACTCCACACAGCCACCCTGGGGCCAAGAACATTTGGTCCTGAAAGAGTTCTGAGGACTGCCACGGAAGGTACCCGGCTTGTTGCCAAAGGTGAATTTGCTGCTAAAGCCAAAGTCTGCAACCTTGGTGTTCATGTCAGCATCCCAAGCAGCTATTCTGCCTTGAGGTCCTTCATTAGTGGGACTACGCCGCAGGTGCTGTCTGGAGGAATACGCTCAGGTCTTTCTATCTTACATGCTGCCATGAGCTGCGAGGTACTCAAACACCTGTCCCACTGCACACCCCACGACCAGGTAAAGCACTCCTCAGTCTCTATCACTTCACATAGTTTCATGACATTGGGGTGATCAAGGCCTTCATGAAATGGACTTCACAGGATAGTCTCTGGAGGCTGGAGCACTGTCACCTCTGTCCCAGTCAGGACGTGTCAGCCCAACCTCACCTTGGCAAAGATTCCTTTGGCAAGGGTCTTGAGGAGCCTGGAGTTGCCAATGTGGGTATCCTCCTTAGTTGACATGGCCAAGAGGTCCTGCAGCATGTTGGACTTACTGCTAACAATACTAATTCATATTATCAACTAATAATACTAATAAACCAAATAAAGAAAAAATGAGAAAAAAAGAATAAAGGAGAAAAGAATTAGAAAACAGGAAAATTTTTAAAAATGAGAAAAACAAAAAAAAAAAAGAAAAATGTGAAAAGACAAAAAGAATGAGGAAAAATTAAAACATAAAAAGAAAGAAAAAAGAAGAAAAAAGGAGAAAAAAGAAAAATGAAAAAAGAAAAATAAGAGAATAAAGAAAAAAGTAAAATGAGGGGAAAAAAGAAAAAAAATTGAAGTAAACTAGACAAAAAGCAAAGAAGAAAAAAGAGCTAACTTTGATAAAAATCCCTCAGGTCACCAAAAACTAGCTTCCTGCACTAGAGGAACCAAATCTAGGCCCAGCCAGGGCCTTATATAGTCCAGCACTTGGAATTCTGTAACTGGCTCTTTATGAGGTCATAGCAAGAAGTGGACCTATCACAGCTGGGGATAGTTCACAGTGGTTTTCTTACTTTTTGGTCTCAAGAATCCTTGACTCTTAAAAAAAGGGAAGGCCCAAAAGCTTTTTGTTTATAGTGGACAATATTTATCTTATTACAAATTATAACATGTAGGATGCTTCAGTGGCTTTTTATTCTTAATTTGAAAAGCCGTAATAATTTTTGGTGTTTAAAGAGATCATAATATCTACACTTAAAATATTCAGTTATTTTTTTAAACTCTGAATGATTGATCTCAAAATGATACCACAACTTAACTGGCACTACAATACTATATGGAAATGTTTATCCATTCACCTACTGAAGGACATCTTGCTTCTTCCAAGTTTTGGCAACCAAACTTCCAAGCCGCTATAAACATCATGTGCGGGTTTTTGTACTGATGTAAGTTTTCAACTCATCTGGGTAAACGTTAAGGAGCATGATTGCTGGATCATATGGTAAGAGTGGGTTTAGTTCTGTAAGAAACTGCCAAACTGTCTTCCAAAGTGGCTGCGCCATTTTGCATTCCCACCAGCGATGAACGAGAGTTTCCGCTGCTCCACATCCTCACCAGCATTTGGTGTTGTCGGTGTTCTGGATTTGGGCCAAGAGATGTGGTCTCTCACTGTTGTTTTGATTTGCGTTCCCCGATGACATATGATGTCGAGCATCTTTACATGTGCTTATCCACCATCTGTACATCTTCTTTGGTGAGGTGTTTATTTGTTCAGATCTTTTGCCCGTTTTTAAATTGGATCATTTGTTTTTGTGTTATTGAGTTTTAAGAGTTCTTTGCATATTTTAGATAATTGCCCTTTATTAGATATGTCTTTTGCAAATGGTTTCTCCCAGTCTGCGGCTTATCTTCTCAATCTCTTGACAATGTTTTCTGCAGAGCAGAAGTTTTGGACTCCATGGGGATGTTGATTGGGGTGGTATTGAATCTACAGACCAATCTGTGCTGACAACAGATTACGGAGAAGCAATCCTCCAGGCAGTGGTGGGGAATGGGCAGAGGGATAGGCTGGCATCAGAAGGGAATGACAAGGGCTGGCAGCCTGCTGGCCTAGGAGGGACAGCTGACTCACATGGCGGCAAATACTCTCTCCTCTTCCACACGCCCTTTAGGCCTGAGTCACAGAGAGCCATTGTTGTGCCTGCCCTGGGCACCCTCGGTACAGCTGTGAACACAACTCTCTGCACGGACACATTGACACACTTGGGCGTATCACGATGGACACCCACTGAGGCTTCTCAGGAAGTGCCCTTTTATGGCCTAAAGAGTGCCATCCCAGGGAAAACCAGTCAGGGCTCCTCCCAGCTCGGTCGGACTCACTGATCCTTTCCGTTCTGAAAGCAGACTTCATTTTATGGCTATAAACCCAGGCAGGACAAAAATAAGATACACATTCCAGAGTTTCAGGTCACTCTCTGCAGAGCTGGGTAAACACAGCAGTTGGGTGTCTGGGCTGTCCTGCAGACACGTGGCCTTCCACAGAGAGTTTTGCCTGCATCCCACCACCAGCCCCCTCCACCTTGTGCGCTCTCCAGGGGCCCGGAGTGCCAGCTTCCTCCTGCTCCGCTACCAAGTGAGGCTTCTGCACATTTTCTTCTAAATTCAGATTTCTCAGGGATAAAATTAGATCAGAGATCTGGTGTTGCCGGGAAGCTGTTTAGAGAGTGGGTGGCTGCGGGCTATTAGCGGTAAAGATAAGTTAAAATAACACTAATAAAAATGATGTCAAAAGTGGGAAGCTGAAGCCCTCTCACTGATTATCCTTAGACCTTGTTATATCTTTCTGCTATTCTCGTTGATTCTGGCCTCAAAACTACATCTATATTTAAACCAAAGTGTCAGTTTTCTCACCTGGTTAAATCCTGTTCTTCTCCTGCTGCTCTCGATAAATGATTCCTTGTCCTGTGTGACTCAGCTCTTGTCACCGCCTCCATGGAGCCCACCCTGATGGCCCCACACACAGTTAGCCCCTCACGGCCTCCTCCTCCCTCTCTGTCATAGTCAGGAGGCACTTTGTTCCTGGGTCCCCTGCCCCACTAGACAGCAGGGTGCTCCTCAGCAGCAGGACACAGTCATCTTTGCGTTCCTTAGAGTGTGCACCCAGTAAATAGTCAAAACAAAAATCTAAGTCTCTTACAAATGTGCCGTTCTGTAAAAACCCCTACTGCTCACAAGGGAAGCAACAAAGCCAGGGAAAGCAGGGCTTTGGAAGAAGGAAGGTTTTACATTGTCCTGCCACCAAGAATAACTGGGAAGTGATTCTGAGCCTCAGTTTCCTCGTCTGTGAGATGGGGTTAACGATACCAATCTCAGGTTATTTAAGATTCATGGCACACACCAGTTCCTCAGGAATGGTAGTTGTTTTCCCTTCCCCGGTTAATAAAAACACTACTGTGTTGGCAAGAAAATCTGGGTTGTAGTCCTGGCTCTGTCACTAACAGTTATGTGACCTTGGGAAACTATTATACTTTACCCATCTGGGCATCTAGTTTCTCTCCTATAAATAAGAGGTACAGACCGATTGGTCTTTAGACTAGATTTTTTTATTATGATGATGATTAAAATTTCAAAAGGAAGTATTTCCCGCCTGGGAATTTCAGTCTTGAGGTTGAAAATAAAGAGTCTAGAGAGAAGGGCATCAGCTTCTCAGAGATGGATTTTGGAGGTGGAGTTGGGGGCTGAGGCCTCAGTGTTCCTGTTCTGTTGGGATCAGACAAACAGAGTCACCCAGCACTTCACAGGTATCCCTCTTTCGGCGGAACAGGAGCAAGGCGAAGTTGGCAGAGTGCCAGCATGTTCTAGTGCTGGATTCAGAGGGGACCGGACCAGGAGGGGACTGGGCCATAAGGGCCCAGAGTAGAAGAGCGTCAAGAGAAAATTAGGAGAGGAAATTAAGCAGGTATCCTCCAATGGCAAGGTACTATTAGAGTGTCCAAATGGTGGAGCCAGAAGTGATCATTTGAGATTTAATCTTCCCTGTTGCGGAGGAGATGGCAGCTCAGAAGGCCTGAGTGGTTTTCCAGGTCTCCCCAGCCCAAGCTCTGTGATTCTTGTCACTTTGTGCCCTCCCCACGGAAGCCACTTCTATTTCAGTTGATCATGACTCCAAGGGAAAATTTTATGTGTATTTTGGCCTTAACAAATGCCAGGACTGGTTTTCTTTAAAAAGCTTTCTTCATGGGCGCTGTTAGTCTTATGCAGTTTTAATAGGAAATTGTGTTTCTATTTTCCAGCACCATTAGTTGCCATGAGTACAAACTTTCATATTTAATGTGGCATGATTCACAGCAGTGCCTGGTTTAAAAATGCGAGAACCTCTTCTCTGGCAGAAATTAGAAGACAAAAAACTAAATGGAGTAGGAAAAAAATCACTTCTACAAAATAAATAAAAAGAAATATCGATTAGACTTTCATTTACTTAATAGCATAGCCCATCAGACCAACTGCTGTTGCGACTCAATTTCTGCACTTTGTTCTGAACATTTTAGACATTCCCCACCCCTTCTGCCCTCTGCATGACCACCAGCTCTTCCAAAGCAATTAGGGGACAGTGTGTTGGGGGAAGGAGCTAGAAAATTGTGAGAAGAGAAGCCAAAAGGCAACTGTCAGTATAAGCTGGAGAATCTCTTTAGGTCCTTTCTTCTTCGGGAAAGACTCTGAGATAAAAATCCTTCCCCCACCCTCCCACGCACGCAACTAGTGGTTTGTTCACATTCAGTTGAGTCATACCTGACTCACTTCTCAGGTGTGGGACTCACCCTTCCAGGTATCTGACACGGACACAAGCACCACCTGGCGTTCCATCCATGGGGAGCCTGGCCATGAACAATGAAAGAGACTGAGGGGCAGAGGCTTCCTGGGAACTCCCTAACAACCACTAGGGAGGCCTCCTGGTGTCCACTTGGAATAATGGTGAGTGCCAACTTCTGCGGACTGGTAACTGCATGGCAGGCGCTGTGATAAATGCACAACACCCTAAGAGGTCAGGGGCTATTGTTATTATTCTCATTTAATAGATGAGAAATAGATGAGAAAGCTGAGGTACACAGGGGTTAGAGAAATGGGTTAAGGCCACAGGGCCAGTAAAAGGGCGGAGCCCGGGCAAGAACCCAGGCTGTCTTTCCAGAGTCCACACTCGTAACCACTACCCAGGCTGCATCCAAATGACACATCCAAAGTGGCTGTATTGATGCCAAGTATTAGCAAGGATATGAAGAAACCAGAACAATGCACTGGAGGTGGGAGTGGAAATTGGTACATCTATGTTGGGAAACTATTTGGCAGTTTCTCATAAAGTTAAGCATACAGGGCCAGGCACGGTGGCCGACGCCTGTAATCCTAGCACTCCGGAGGCCGAGGAGGGAAGATCGCCTGAGCTCAGGAGTTTGAGACCAGCCTGAGCAAGAGTGAGACCCCATCTCTACAACAAAATAGAAAAAATCAGCTGGGCATGGTGGTGCACGCCTGTAGTTCTAGCTGCTCAGGAGGCTGAGGCAGGAGGATCTCTTGAGCCCAGGAGTTTGAGGTTGCTGTGAGCTATGATGATGCCACTGCACTCTAGCCGGGGTGACAGAGCGAGACTTTGTCTCAAAACAACAACAACAAAATAAAGTTAAGCCACACATACGCCACACAACCCAGCAATCCCCCTTATAGTTAATTATGCACCAAGAGAAAAGGGTGCATATAACTGCCAAAAGACACATGCAAGTATGTCCACGTGTTCGTACCATTACTGACAATAGCCACCCCGATGTCCACCAACAGAGCCAGAGTGATAAAGCATGGTATGAGCACACAGTGGATTTGTACAACTGTGACAATGAACCAACGACACACAATAAAGATGAATCTCACAGTGTTATGAGAGAAAAAAGCCAGACACCAAGTGCATATTGTATGTCCATTTAATAAACTTTAAAACCCTCAAAGCCAATCCATGGTGTTAGAGGTCATAGTGTTGGGTATCCTCAGGGGTAGTGCCTAGAAAGGGGGCACAAGGGAGACTTCTGGGGGTGCTGGTCATAGTCTACTTCTTGATCTAGGTGCTTGTGCATAGGTGCGTTGTCTCTGAAAATTCATCAAGCTATAGCTTTATGGTCTGCTTGCTTTTCTGTATGTATGTTTTACTTGAATAAAAAGTTTACTTTTAAAATGAAATGTCTGGTACGACGCCTGCCAATACCGATGACCCAACAGAGTGCATTCCCTGTCCCCTCTGCCTCCTCTTTGCCTGCCCGTGGGTCTCTGGATGCGCCTTGCTGGCCCTCTTGTCCAAGCACCGGCTTTCAGATGATGCTACAAGGCCCAGGGACGGGGGGGGGTGCCGGGTCACTAGAGGACACCCAGAGCCTGAGACCTGGAGGGTCCGGGAAATATCCCTCCTCGTTCACAGGGGGCTGCCTCTGCAGGTGTCAGCGAACAAGCTGTGGCGCAGTGGAAAGAGTTCTGAACCCACAAGAACTTGGTTCAAATTTAGGAGCCCAGAGAAGGAAACCCAGCATAGCTGGAGTGGGGCGCAGCCGTGCAAAGAACCCAGAATCTTCCACTTCCCTCGTCTCAGAGTTCCATGCTCCCTCTGGTCACCTGACTGCTTAATAAAGGCTTAGGCTTAACTTCTGGCAGTTTACATTGTGGTTTCTGTGTTGCCCCGACGGACAAGTCAGCAGCCTACAGATGCTTCAGGATTTGGGCTTATTGCAAATCTCTTCATGAATGCCGCATCATAGAATTCACTGGGTCTAAAAGCTGCACCAGCTGTTTGGTTTTATTAGCAATAATGGCCCCTGCCTCTGTGAGTAGTTTCAGAGATTTCACTTAGAGGGGATCTCAGAGAACGTGGCTAAGTCTTTTTTGTTTCCAGAATCCCATCGACAACAATCCCAACAAGCTCTTATCCTGCCCGTGTGTGAAAATCTCCAGAGACAGTGAACTTGCTGCTTTCCGCACAATTTAACCCTTCCACAGAGACAGCTTGGCCTCATCATGGGTGTAAGATTCATAAATATGAGGCTTTCGCATGAAATCCAGAGGTTTGTTAAGAACAGAGCGTGGAGCTCAGACCCTGATGGAAAACACCACCTGTGACCTGCCGGGAAGAGCAGGTCTCTCTCAGCCTACCTGCCACATGGTGCCAAGATGTCCCAAAAGGCACCACTGCGGGGGACACTTGACCTCAATGGGGGTGACGTGAGGCCAAGTGGAGGTACCAATGTGGCACGTAAGCTCTGGTTTCCTCCATGTCCACGGCAGGAAGAAGGCTGGACAGCAGGTGGACACATGTGCCAACCCCACTGGACAGGTGATACCGCCTAGCACAGCTGTTCTCCAACCTAATGGTCTCAGGACCCTGCTATACCACTAAAAACTTCTGACAACCCTAAAGAGCTTTCCTGGGTTATAGCTACCAAAATTAAAAATTAAAACTAAACATATTCTTAAATATTTATTTGGTAATTCATTTAAAAATAACAAAAGTAAACGCATTCTATTTTCTAAATGAAAAAAAATGACTAAACATCATTTTACATTTTTTCAAATCCCCTTACCGTCTGGCTTTCTAGAAGGTTGCGCTCCCATCTGGTATCACATATCAGGCAGCCTCCAGAAAATGCCAGGTCCAGATGTAGGCTAGTGAGAGAATGAGAGCAAAACAGGCTAATAATGTCTCAGGATTATTGTGAAAACAGTTTTGACTTTGTGGACCCCCAGAAGGGCTTTGGGGATGCCCAGACCACACTTTGAGGACTTCTGGACCAGCGATTCAGAAGATGTATTTTGGTGTCACATCGCCCAGATTCAAATTCCATTTCTGCCACCAGGTAGGTGCTCAATAAATGTTAGCTGTTATTATTATCATAGCAGGGATTCAACATATTCTTGATTGATTTTATTTCTAAAGCACAAAATCTGGAACCTCCCGCAGCAGGTTTCAAACCACTGCCTCAATTTCGGTAATGAGCACTATAGGTTGATACTGTTGCTGTATAAAGGTGCCTTTGTTGTTTCACTTTTACAAATAGGGTTGGCACAGAATGAATCCTGATAACAGCATGGAACTTTGCTATGGAGATACTGACTTCCTAATCAAAGGACAAATGCCACCCCCCTCCCACTGTGAGACCTTAGACGGGTTTTTTAACTTCTCAGAGTTTCACTTTGCCTCTTCCGTAGAATGAGGTTTATAATAATACCTTCCTCGTGGGTTTGCTGTGAGAATTAACTAAGATCAGGATACAATACACTGAGCCCAGCACCTGGCACACACTTAGTACTCAATAAATGTCACCTATTATTATTCTTAACCCAAAGTCTTCCCTGGCAGTTCTGAGTGCTGCCACCACTGGGGCTCAACCACCTAAAATTACCACAAGGGTATTTGCTGTTGACACATACACCCCAAAAACTCCCTTGATGGGCCAATGAGTGGAATTTTATATTGGAATTTACTGAATTATATATCTAGAATTTTCTTTAGGTGCTGGGTCCTCAGAGGCACAGTGTACAAACGGTTAGCATTCACAGGCACCTTTGGGAGGGTGCCTACTCTTTGGACGCTGGCTGTACCGGCAGGCACACCAGGTTCCCAGGGGCTGAGTCACACTCTTGGCAGTTCTGCCGACGCAGTAAACACACTATTCTCGTCTGCCAACATGAGCGCTAAGATGAGCTCTGGCCATGCTTTGAAGTGGAGAAGGATCTGGAGCCTCACTGTGCCCAGTGTACAGAGCCCTTCTAGCCGTGGGTACTAATGGCTTCTGGAACTAAGACTGACAGAATTAGCAGCAAAGACATTAAAATTTCATTTTCAGCAATGTTCCAAATCCTTGCCATTCCCCACGCTCGTAATTTTATTACCTATTAGGAATCATTCTCTTTTCCTGAGATTCATTAATGGATAACCTGATAATTAAAATACACTTTTCGGCTGATTCCAGGAATTCTCTTTTCCATCATGTCAACATGACCATCGTATGACTGGCCACGGTCCCTTTGCAGTCGAGTCATTGCTGTTCACCAATGCCACAGGTATTTCTTGAACTCCGCCTGTTTGCCAAACATCGCAAGTAGATACAAGAGTGAAAGGGTGAGCAAGTGGGGGAGGTGCGGGGGAATGGGCACCCGAGGCCGCCTCTTCTCATCATCAGATTTCATTTCCAACGTCACCTCTGCTGAGACGTGAAGAGGTGCCCCTGTCCATCTGATCTGCAATAACCCCCTCGTCCCTGCTCTCCATCATGTGGGCACACTTTATTTTTCTTACAGCATTTATCATTATTCAAATATTTTATTTATTTGTCTACTTGGACATACGTATCACCCCTACCTAGTAGACATCCTGTGAGGCTTTGTTGAATGACCTGTGGAGTCTCTAAATGAATGAATGGACTACGTGCTCGGTAGATGTTGTTAAATTAAATCATTAGATTAAATCACACAGACGGTTTGGGGGGAAAGGTTAAAAACGTCTAATGTGATATATGTAATTACTGTCTTCAACATATCAGAATTTTTCATGAGACTATTGGTGAGGGGTTGTCTATGATTATAGAATAAAGTGACCTAAAATTAACATAAACGAAATTTTGTGACAAGGCTCTATGAATTATTAATAGAAACGTACATCTGAGTAAAGACTTTAATTCTATAGCGTTTGGGGAAAAGTGACTACAGTGTTAGTTTTGATGGTTTATCCCTTCACTCGTCTGAAGGCAGAAGGCTCAACCAGATGTAGGAGTCTACCAGGCCAGTATAGAGCAGCTGGATGCCACAGAGGGTATCTCCAGGGTCTTCAATCACACAGAGAGACAGGGGTAGAGCATATTTATTATGTAAATGCTTATACAGACACATACGTATTTTTATGTCAGCTGCATAACAATGTGAATGTACTTAATGCCATCAAACCATACACTTAAAAGAGGTTAAAATAGTAAATTTTATGTTATATACATGTAAAACATAATGTATATGTATACAATATATATACACATATATTTTATCACAATTTTTTTTAGAAGAGCTAGCTTCTTTTTGCAACCAAGACAAGAGCCCCTCCCAGGCCAGCTTAAGCAGGGTAAGTGGAGTGTGGTGCTGCCGTGGGCTCCGAGGGAGCTGGGCCTCTCAGAAATGTACCACCAGGAGCTGTGATGAAACGAGGCCGCCCAGAAACCAGGACAGGGGGCAGAGCTGCATCCAAGCTTCTGACTGTTGTCCGTCCCCTCTCCCCACGCTGCCTGCCAGCCTCTCTCCCTGCTGTTCTCGCCCCTCTCTGCTTCCCAGCTTCTGCTCGCTTCTCTGGCTCGCCCAGGACCCTTCAGGGCACCCCCCACCTCCTTAGACATTCTTTCATCTTGGTCACCGGCTCACAGCCTTCTTGCTTCTGTGGCCTCCAGTTCAAACTTCGAAGGCATCAGATTGGCCACGCCGTTTTGTGGGGATAGTCACATTACATGTGTGTCAAGCTTGTGGACTGGCCACCCCGGCCATCTTGGTTTTGGCAGATTTGTGGCAGCCTCCTGGGGCAGGCCAGTCAGCAGGGCTCTGGCTGCCTGCTCTCCTTAGGAGAGGCTGTGGGTGGCAGGATGGTGGCTTCCTCTGATGGGACTTACTACAACCACACTGACCTAATCTGAAACCTCGAGGCTGACTGCTCCTGTATTCATCCCAAAGGTAGCGATTCTCTCCCTGTCTTAATCCATTTTTGTTGCTTATAAAAGAATTCCTGAAACTGGGGGATTTATTCTGGCTGAGAAGTCCCAGGTCGAGGGGCCACATTTGGTGAGGGCCTTCTTGCTGGTGGGGACTCTCTGCAGAGTCCCAAGATGGCACAGGACATGACATCACAGAGGGCTGAGTGTGCTAGCTCAAGTCTCCCTTTCTCCTCTTATAAAGCCACTAATACCACTGTGTAATAATTTATTACTCCATTAATCCATTAATCTATGAAGAGATTAGTTCATTTACTGTGTCAGAACCCTCATGACCCAATCCCCTCTTAAAGGCCCCACCTTCCAATACTGACTGCCACATTGGGGATTAAGTTTCAACACAAGTTTTGGAGGGGACAAATATTCAAACTATAGCAACTTCCCTTCCCTATCCCTACAACCATTCCCTTATTTGTTATTCTGTTGCTTATCCACTCCAGAAATAGTAAATTACACGCAAGGCAAAGTCTACCATATTCATTTTTGTACGCCCACATCACAACATGGTAGCACTCAAATGTTTATTAATGAACTAATTAATGGAAAAAGAAAAAGTAAGAGAAGCACTGACTTTGGACTGTGAAGATACAAGTTGAGTCACTTTCTGTCTGTGCGGCATTTGAAAAAACATCTCTCTGGGACTTACCCTCAAATTCTGCAAAATGAATGAGCTAGAATGCTTCAGTGGTCCAAGGCATGTTCCACCGCACCCCAAAAGGAGTTGAAGAGGCGTCTTTACTGCCAAATATCTCCACGTCTCTACTGTGCTAATGGACCTTATGAACATCTCAGAGAAAAATTAAAGTACAGAACACTTTCCAAGTTCACTTGCTGCAGAATCCTTTAAACATGGAATATCCTACAGGCTTTGGCTGAAAAGATGAAGGACCTTCTAAGGGCTGCTTTAGCTCCAAGGAATCTTGACTACCTGGGAGTCTGTTTGATGCTTCCTGTTCACTTGCCCAGAATACACTGCTCTGGATTTTAGATTTTAGATGATCTTAGCTACCTTAGTTTCCTGCCTGTACCACACACACGGCTGTCTGAGGTTTATTTCCCTCTGTCTGTTTATCCATGACCTGCAGATAACCAAGGCCACTGTGCCAAGTTTTATGAAACGGCTGCTCCTTATCTCAGGGAATGATGTGGTACCTCCTGTTACCGAGCAGATAAGGCACAGTCACCCCGCTGCTGACACATCCTGCGAGGGCATCTGACTGGACAGCTGCTACCTAGGGACATCCTGTGTTGTTCCGCTGCCAGATCATTATCTCACCCATGTAATTAGTTCGAGTTACAATGTAACTTGTGGGTTGGTTGTAGCAAAGTTAAATATACTTCATGACTTTGACTAATGGCCAGATATTATAACTGACTGGAGGAAGGGATGGAGGAGAACACTGTCAAATGCAGAAATATGGACGTGGTCAGGGCTGCTGGAGGACCTGGGGCGTGTGCTCGTGTATAGTTGTCGTAGTGCTGCTGAAACAAAGTACCACAAACTGGGTGGCTTAAAACACCAGAAATTGATTCTCTCTCAGTCCTAGAGGCCAGAAGTCTGAAATCAAGGTGTTGTCAGGGCCATAGTCCTACTGAAGCCTCTAGGAGACGATGCTTTCTAATCTCTCTCAGCTCTGGTAGCCTCAGATGTTCCTTGGCTTGTAGCAGCATCACTCCAATCTCTGCCTCCATCTGCACATGCCCGCCTTCCCTCTGTGTCTGTTTCAAAATTCTCCTCTTCTTACAAGGACACCAGTCATATTGAACCAGGGCCCACCTTAATGACTTCATCTTAGCTTGATTATACCTGCAAAGACCCCATTTGTAAATAAGGTTGCATTCACAAGCCCTGGGGATTAGGACTTCAACATATGCTTTGAGGGACATAATAAAGCCCATTACATCCCTTATGCCAAGGAAAAGCATGTTTGGGTGCCAGCTGTGTGAAGTATGTTGCACTTAGCCCTCTGAGCCCTGTCTATGAACAATAACTATCTAATCTCTTGGCTTACTCTTGGTTTTTAGAGAGGATAGTGCAGAGTCCAGGCACCCTCAGCACAAAAGGCAGAGTTTAGAGCCAGGGATGTCAAAGGTATCCAACGCTTTGTTTGCAGATGAGAGAGAGTATATTCTGGAGTTCCCATAACTCATGGCTCAGGAGCCAGCTGGACTGTGGTTTGAACCCTGTCTCCATCACTTGGGTGACTCCGAGCTGCAAAGCTCTTAACCTCTCTGAACCTTGGCTTCCTCACAGGTAATGGGAATGACACCAACCCCATCCCAGTGGTTCTCACCTGGGGGAGATTTTGCCCCCCAGGAGATATGTGGCAACATCTTCAGACATTTTGGATTCAGATGTTGTCACAGCTGGAGGGATGCTACTGGTATCAAGAGAGTAGAGGCCAGGGAAGCTGCTAAACACCCCACAATGCACAGGACAGCCGCCCACAGCCAAGAATCACCCGGCCCCAAATGACAATAGTGCCAAGGTAGAGAAACCTGCCCCATCCTTATGGGGTTGATAATGAGCTTTGAAAATGAGGCACGCAGGGTGCCCAGCACATGCCTGCCATCCAGTCAGCCCAATAACAGGCAGGTCTACACATTGAAAAGCAGGGAGTTCGTGACAATCCTTAAAAATATCTGCACTCACTAGAATCTTCAGAGCATGAAGAGGAACAAAGGCCCTCATCCTCAATGCACTCCCTGCTACAGTATGAATGTCCGAGAAACATAAAGAATGTAAATATATAATTGGCAAAAGCAGATAATGAGGCAAGAGGAGGGATGCAAATATTAATGGCATGCTTGTCATGTCACATGCATGGAAAATATGATTTTACCTAGATCTCCTCATTTAACCCTTTCAGCAACAATATGAAGTAAGAATTTTTATTCCCATTTTACAAGTGAAGAAACTGGAGCTCACGAGAGTTTGGTATCTTGCCCCTGGGTTGTGTATCTGTAAGTGGCAGAGCTATATTTGAACCCAAGTCTCACTGTCACCAAGCCCAGGACTCTCTATTGCCCCACCCCAACTCACATGCAAACACTGGAACTGATGAATTTGTTATTTATGAATCCAACAGTGGATGCTGAGGGATGCAGACAGGGAGAGTCTCAGGAGAACCAGGAACCAGGGGAAGTTTCCTCAGGGATTCCCAGGGGATCGCTACCATTCTAGGGTCCCCCCTCTCTTCCCTGCATTTGGGTCCAGGGCCCTTGGGACGTTTTCTCTGGTGACCCTGCCAGCTGTACCAGTCCTGCGCTCCAGGAACAATGCGGCATCCTACAAGATTATCCCACTTACATTCCCTCCTCTAGCTGCCCATGGCAAGTCCTGTTCCTTCAGGATAACAGAGCACCCATACACTACAAAGAAGAAAGCATCTAATTTAACCAGAATTATGACAGCAATAGCACAAAAGCCGAGAATGGAGAAATGGAAGTATATTCTTGTAAGGTTCTTAAATATATGTGACATGATATATCGTTTGAAGATAGACAGGGATAAGTACCATAAACCCTGAAATAAGCACTAAAATGATGATACAAAGAGTTACAGCTACTAAGCCACAAAGGAGATAAAATGGAATCATAAAAATAATCAGCTCACCAAATAAGATATATAAAGGGCCAGGAAGCACATGAAGAGACGCTCAACATCATTAGTCATCAGGGAAATGCAAAATAAACACGACACCCACCAGGATGGCTACAGACAAAAAGACAGATACTAACAAATGTTGACAACAAGGCAGACAATAAGAAGGCTGACGCACTGCTGGCGGGAAGGTGAAGTGGAGCAGCCACTGTGGAACAGTTTGGCAGTTCCTCAGACAGTTACACTTAGAGTTACCACGTGATCCCTCAATTCCACCCTAGGTATGTACTTGGGAAGAATGAAAATATATCTATACAAAAACTTATACGTGAATCTTTATAGCAGCATTATTTGTAATAACCCAAAGGTAGAAACAACCCAAATGTCCATCAACTGATGAATGGATAAACAAACATGGCATACCCATATAGTGGAACTAATTCATAAACAGGAATGAAGTACTAATATTTACTATAACATGGATAGACTTTGAAGACATTATGCCAAGTAAAAGGAACCAGTCACAAAGACCCATGTTATACAATTCCATTTATATGAAATGTCCAGAAGAGGCAAATCTATAGAGACAGAAAGTAGATTAATATTTGTTTAGGGATAGGGTACAGGATAGGAGCGGGAGGATTTGGGAGTGACAGCTAAAGCATATGGAGTTTCTTTCCGGGGTCATCAAAATGTTCTATAATCAACAGTGATGATTCTACAATTTTGTGTATATAGTAAAAATCATTGAATTATACACATCAAATGGGCGAAGTGCATAGTATGTAAATTACATCTCGAAGAAAACTGTTACAAAAAAAGCAATCAGTCCAAAAGTAGGCAGAAAAAAGAGGAAAAAGAAAAAAATGGAACAAATAGCAAGACGGTCAAAGTAACCTAACAATATCAATAATCACATTAAATTTAAATAGTCTCAATGATTCAATTGGAAGGCAAAGATTAAGGGATTAGATTTTAAAAAAAAGTAAGAATCAACTATATGCTGCCTACAAGAAGCTCACTTTAAATAAGACAAAAATAGGTTAAAAGTAAAATGATAGAAAAGGAAGTACCATGTTAACACTAATTTTTTAAAAAGCTGCAGTGGATATATTACTATCAGACAACATAGGTATCAGAGCACAGAATATTACCAAGGACAAAGAAGCTCATTGCATATTGATAAAATGGTCCATGCCCCAAGAGGATATAACAATCTTAAATATTTGTGGATCTGATAACAGAGCTTCAAATTACATGAAGCAAAAACTGATAGAACTTCAAGGAGAAATAGAAAAACCCCCAATTATATCAGATGTTAATTTAACCACTTGTCACACAGTAATTGAGAAGGACATTTAGAGGATGCCTAATCCAGTCCACTCATTTTACTACATAAGAAAAATGGGGCCCAGGAAAGCCAGTTGACTTGCCCAAGGTCACAGAGTTAATTAGTGCCAGAGCCTAGACATTAGCCCAACTGTCCCCAGGTTATCTACAGTGTACAGACTCCCAAATTCAGCAAAAAGCTGTGGGGAGAGACTTACAGTCACGAACAGAAGGAGCCCCACCAGGTCACTAGTCATGGTTACTTGTGTTTTAAGAGACTGCCCATTCAGTCCTTTTCACAAATATTTATTAAGGGCTAGGCACTGTTGGAGGTGTGGGGATACAGCAGTGAAGTCGAAGTTCCTCTCCTCAAGCTCAGTGAGAAAGACACAGGCAATAAGCGAATACGTGATAAATGTAATTAAGAAAAATAAAGCAGGGTAGGAGGGATAGACTGGGCCAGAGCTTCTAGAGATTGTATCCCTCTGGTATTTCCCCCACAAAGGCTAGTCCTGTGAAATGTTTCACATAAAAGGGCAAATAAGTGCTGCCTGTACCTCCTCCTCTTGGAGATTCCCTATGCACATTAGTAAATTCAAAGCCCTGAGAAGTCCTGCAGTAATGAAACTCATCTCGATTTGTTTCCAACCACAGAACATGCATTGAGGAATATCCATGGTGCCTCTTGGGTTCCCTACAACTTCTTCCCTACCATTTTGTGGGTTAAAGAGCCAATCTTCTAATTTTTTTAGGTCTTTAGCTTACTCCTCAAAATGATTATGGTTTGCTTCAGAATCAATTCACAATTGAGACAATTACCTCCACCAGAGAGGCAGCGTGATCCTGGGGAAGGCGCCCTGCCCTGGGCCTCTAGGGAGCGATTCCCAACAAGGGAGCTCTTAGCTTTTCTGGGCCTCAGTTTCCTTGTCAATAACATGAGGATCTGGACTCAGAGGTCTCAGACCCCCTCCTGCTCCACAGTTTTATAGTTCTTTGGACTAAGATTTTATGACACTGGTTGACCTGGCCATTAGCACATCCATGTCCCAGATGCTGATCCTGCTGCAGTGGTGTGGAGAGCATGCTCTGTTTCATTCAGACTTGGCATCAGTTTAAGGCACTGCTTCTCCGGCTTGGCTCTGCGCTGGAGTCGTCTGGAACTTTAACAAACACCCACACTTAGACCTCACCCCAAGTTTCTGATGGAACTGGTGTGGGGAGGGGCCTGGGCATTGAGGTTTTGACAAGTGCCCTGCAGGATTCTCACGTGCCACCACGGTTAAGATACAATCTTCACACTGCAGTCTTTCTCGTTCACCTCCACGGTATGTTGCTATCTCTGAGCACCCTTTGTACACAGGAATGCAGGACTGTATATGGAGCAGCAATATCTTCTGCCATTACTAGAAAGTAGCTAAAAAAAAAAAAAAAAAAAAAAAACCCCAAAACCTGACAACGACAACAGGAAAACAATATAATTGATTTCTAGCTAGATGCTGATGCCTGCCAAGATTCCGTGCCTGAAGTCAGGGTTTTCTCTAGGGAGAGAGATTAACACATGGACCATTAACATATGGTCACAGGGCCTCAGATGGAGAGCTTCTCCTCGGTGCTCTCAGACTGACAGACAGACACAAAAAGGAAGAGATTCGCCCCGGAGTGGTTCAACCCTATTTAATGCCACGTCCAGGGCCTCCTAAGACCTTTGTCCTCACCACTGTGGGATCGCACTCTGGGGACGCTCTGCAAGGCCTTCGAGGTTATTTCTCAGGGGAGCCATTCCTGGAAGCAGAGCTATGGGGTCAGAGGCCAGCCTCACCAGGCCTTCAGTTTTCCAATATTTAGGAGAAAAGTGGCTGAAAAAGAACACCAGTGCAACCCTGGAAGGGAAGAGAAGGGGAAAACCAGAAAGGGGCATTGTGATTTGAGTAGGGGAGGCTGTCAACAGTGGGGACCAGACTGTTGCTGCTGCCAGGCGAGTCTGAAGGAGGAAGCAGGGCAGGCAGGTGAAGTCTACCCGCTGCTTCTAGGCGTATGAAAGCCTTCCCCCGTCCCCCCAGCTCTGGCAGCAGTGCTCTATTCTTCTGGCCCATGGCCAGGTTGAAGGGACCTCCTTAACCCACCCCCAGATGTACAGGTCCCAGGGCATTCCCTGACTTGTTATGAGGTAGGAATAGTTGTTTCACTTCCTCTTCTGCCTCTGGATTATTTTATGCTGACAGAAGGCTCCTGATCAGGTATCCAGAAAACAAAGTAATAGACTACCAGGAAGAACATTTCATAAACCCTCAAATTCAGTAAACAAGAAGGAATACACTGTTCTGTGAAAAAGTAGGTGTCTCAAACTAACTGGAAATGGTACTTTTTAGAGGAAATGAATAAAGCAAATAGGAGTTTGGTTTCCTAAGTGTGAGGGTAATAATCACATCCCCTTTAAAGATTAATGAATATTATTTTCTGTAATAATAATTCTGAAGGTGGGAAGGAGCAACACAGCGCCTGTGATGGTAAATGTTCTCCATTTTGTTACTGTAAGCGAAGTCACCTCATTTCGTTGGGGCTTTGCCACAATGATCTCCAGCCAAATGCACCATAAGAAATAAAATGCCAATTGGAAAGGGATTTAAGATGTTGGGGAAATGACAATGGTCTTCAATTATCAGTCATGAAATGAAATGATATATCAGCCAGTAGACTATGAACTATAAAGGAGGTTCCTGAGTCCTGTGGAGTTTCTGAATGGAGGTTTCTGTTTCTAAGTGGTATCAAGCTCTATTTCAGGGGCTGATGCTAAACCTTCTTGTGAAACCGAAACAGATGCAGGTTTGCAGGTAACAATGATTGGAAGCTGCTTCTTCCTCAATATCCATGTATCTGACCAGAAGAACTAGGTCTCTCCGTTTCTATTAGCAGACATGATCCTTTGGCAAACAGGCTGGCACATCTGCAAATAGGCAAGTGGAGCTTAAATGGAGAAAATTTTTTCACAATTCTCTTTATTTAGTTCATCATCATGGAAATTTATCAATTAATTCTGTTTAAAAACTTCATTTTGAAAAAACCTGAAAAATATGTGCAACAGACAATACAAATGGGTCTAAATCTACTAAAGAAATTGAATCAATAATTAATAACCTTCCAAAGCAGAAAGCACCATGTCCAGGTGGATTCACTGGTCAATTCTATGAAACATTCGAGGAAGATATTATAACAATCCTTTAGAACCTCTGCCAGAAGATAAAAGCAGAGGGACTACTTCCTTTACGCAGTCTATGAGACCAGCATAACCTTTATGCCAAAACCAGAGAAAGACATTACAATGAGAAAACTACAAACCAATATATCTCAAGTACATTGATGCAAACATCTTCAAATGAATATTAACAAATCAGATCTAATAAGGTATAGAAAGAATTATACAACACGACCAAGCAGGACTATTCCAGGTATGCAAGGCTGGTTTAACATTCAAAAGTCTACCACATCAACAAGCTAAAGAAGAAGAAAAACCACATGATCACACAAAAAATGCAGAAAAAGCATTTGACAAAATCCAACATCCATTCATGATTAAAAAAAAAAACTCTCAGCAAACTAGAAATGAAAGAGAACTTTCTCAACTTGTTAAAGAATATCTACAAAAACCCCACAGACAATATTATATTTAATTTTGAGAAACTAGAAGCTTTTCTGCTAAGATTAGGAACAAAGCAACAATTTCTTCTCTCATCCCTCCTTTTTAACATTGTACTGGATGTCCTAGTTAATGCAATAAAACAAGAAAAGGAAATAAAAGGCATACAGATTAAGAAGGAAGAAATAAAAACTGTCTTTGTTCACAGATGACATGATTTCCATGTAGAAAGTTCAAAACAATTGACCAAAAAAACTCCTTGAACTTATAAGCAATTATAGCAAAGTTGCAGGATACAAGGTTTCTATACAAAACTCAAACACTTCCTTATATGCTGGCCATGAACAAATGGAATCTGGAATTAAAAACACAATACCATTTACATTAGCACTCCAAAATGAAATAGTTAGGTATAAATCTAACAAGATATGTATACGATCTATATGAGAAAAAAACTCTGATAAAAGAATTAAAATAAAGCTAAATAAATGGATAAACATTCTAGGTTCATGGATAGAAAGACTCAATATTGTCAAATTCTTCTTAACTTTATCTATAGATTGAACACAATCCCAATCAAAATTCCAGCAAGTTATTTTATAGATACACACATTCTCGTTCTAATGTGTATATGGAGAGAAAAAAGACACAGAATAGCCAACTCAATATTGAAGAAGGAAAGCTGGAGGACGATACTACCCAACTTCAAGGTCTACTCTAAGGCTACAATGATCAAGGCAGTGTGGTACTGGTGTAAGAATAGACAAATAGATCAGTAGAATGAATAGAGAGCCCAGAAATAGATCCACATAAATAGAGTCAACCGATCCTTGACAAAGGATCAAAGGCAATACAACGGAGAAAAGATAGTCTTTAACAAATCATGCTGGAAAAACTGGACACCCAAATAAAAAAATAAAAGAATCTCTACACAGAACTTACACCTTTCATAAAAAACTCAAAATAGATCACAGACCTAAATATAAAACATAAAACTATAAAACTCTTAGAAGATAACATAGGAGAAAATCTAGGTGACCTTGGGTTTGGTGATGACTTTTTAGATGCAACACCAAAGGCATGATCCATGAAAGAGAGAACTGATAAGCTGGACTTCATTAAAATTAAAACTGCTGCTAGGTGAAAGGCACTGATCAGAGAAGAGAGAGAAGACATGGACAGGGAGAAAATTGTAAAAGACATATCTGATAAAGGACTATTATTTGAAATATGCAAAGATTCTTAAAACTCAACAGAAAGAAAATACACAACCTGATTGAAAAATGGCCAAAAGACCCTAACAGACACCTCAATCAAAGAAGATACACAAATGGCAACTAAGCACATAAGAAGATGCTCCACAGCACATGTCATCAGGGAATGCAAATTAAAACAACAACAAAATAGCATTACACACTGAATAAAATGGCCCAAATCCAAAACACTGACAACACCAGTATGAAGCAACCATAATTCTCATCCACTACTGGTGGAAATGCAAAATGGTACAGCCACTTTGGAAGAGAGTAGGTAGTTTCTTACAAAACTCTTTCTTACAAAACATGCTCTTACCATGTGATCCAGCAATCACACTCCATTGTATTTACTCATGGTAACACTCTTTGTACCATTTCTCTATTTATCTCTCTTTCTCTCTTTTTTTTTATTTTTTGATAGAGTTTCATTCTGTCATCCTGGTAGAGTGCAGTGGTGTCATCATAGCTTATGGCAACCTCAAACTCCAGGGCTCAAGCAATCCTCCTGCCTCAGCTTCTCAAGTAGGTGGGACTACAGGCACGCACCACCACACCTGGCTAATTTTTGCTATTATGTCTTTAGTAGAGATGGGGGTCTCACTCTTGCTCAGGCTGGTTTCGAACTCCTGACCTCAAGTGATCCTCCTGCCTCAGCCTCCCAGAGCGCTAGGATTACAGGTGTGAGCCACCACATTCCCGGCTGGCCCATCTTTCAAAATTCTCTTAACCCTCATTTCCCAGGAAGTCCCCAGACTAAGTCACTTGTCATTCACAGCCGTCTTCTCTTCCTCTCCCTGTATTCCAGCGAGCACTGCTCTCGTTGATTTAGTGTCTGCAGTCCTGCTGGCCCTTCAGCTCTGGGAAGAGAAGAATCAGGAAATTTGTTCCTCACAGAAGACACAGTGCCTGGCACCATGGTGTTGAAATTGAAAATTGACAAATGCTTGCCCTTCTTCTCTCCCACCACCTCTCCCTGCTCCCGAGTCACCATTTACCTTTGAAACTGTTGAGTAAGAAGCAGAAGGCCAATGACCTCAGACCCATCTGCCCAGGTCCGAGGTGAGAACTGTGTGGGAAGGGGAAGGGACATTTGGCTGGAGTGATGTAACCCCTGCCCTTTGACATCCTCATGTAACTCAGCTGTCAGCGGGGCCCCTAGTGTCCTTTGAGAGGCAAATATAATGGGCTTATCCCCCATTCCTTGTGTGATGGGACCCCCAGCCAACTTCCCAGTCTCAACGAGGATTCTTGAAAGTCAGACTTTTTCCTAGGTCTTCTCACATTCTGAGTTTCTGCTTCCAATGGATCCTGGAGCTTGCTCCCTCCCACCTTCGCATTCTAGCTGCCCCTTCTCCCTCTCCTTAGTGTGCCCAGAGGGAGTCAGCTCCTTTACCTCCTATTCCCGTAAACAGCACTGGTTCAAGGCCAGTGTGTATCTTACAAAGATTCAGTCTGTGAGTGGGGCGGGGGTGGAGGGCTATATCAGAGATAAAATAGACTATTGGATGCCAGAAGTCTTAAAGGCCTCTGGGACCCCCTTTCCTGGGCCCCCAGCCCAAACTGGAGCATGTTCACTGGTCTTCTCTTCTGTTAGCTGCTGCCTCAGCTTCTTCTCGGGCCTCTTCACCCGCTTCAACCTCCTCAACTCCACCCTGGATTACCTATTACACCCCCCCAAAAAATCCTGTCTTTTTCAGAAGAGCATTTTTTAAAAATTTTAAAACATTTAAAAATGTTTATTGAGGTATAATTGAGGTACACGAAAGTGCATATATTTAAAGTATGCAATTCTATCAGTTTTGGTATACATACACCCATGAAACTGTCACCTCTCAAACAACATTTCCATCAACCCCATCAAAGTTTCTTTGTGCCCTTTTTAATCCATCCCTCCCTCTATCTCATCCCCAGGCCACCACGCATCTGCTTTCTCTATATATTCATTTGCTTGTATTTTCTAGTGTTTTACATAAATGGAATCATTCAAATATCCTCTCTCTTTTTTTTTTTGCCTGGTTTCTTTCATTCGGTGTAATGATTTTGAGATTTTTCAATGTTGCTATATGCATTAATAGTTTACTTGTCTTTGTTGTTGGGCAGCATTCCTTTACATGGGTATAGTACAATTTGTTTATTCATTCATTTAGTGACAGATTTTAGTTTTTTGTTTTGTTTTGTTTTTTTTGGCTATAATAAATAAAGCTCCTATGAACATCCACATTCAGGTCTTTGGGTTTCATGCTTTCCTTTTTCTATGGTAAATACCTATAAATGGAATGGTTGAATCATATGGTAGGTGTATGTTTAACTTGTGAAGAAACTGCCAAAGTGATTTCCAAAGTAGTTGTACCATCTTACACGTCCACCAGCAATGTATGAGAGTTTCAGTTGCTCTATATCCTCACCAACATTTGATAGGGTCAGTCATTTTAAAGTCAGCCATCTCGTTGTATGTTTTTGTGTTTGGATTTTTTTTTTTTTAATGGAGATTGGTTTAGCTAACTCTTGGCATTTCTATCAAGGGAGAGTATATACTTATGTTTATGGAGAATGAAAGCAGATTATTTCTGTTGTTGCAGTGAAATTAATGATACTGCCCCCTGTTAAGCTCCAAAGTGCCCTTGTTTGGATGACAAAATGTGTGCTTTTTCTGCTTCTAGTCCAAGTGGCCATGCCCCCAGTCTGTCCTTCCATAGCCACACCACCCAGCAAGGCATTCTGCTGAACAAAGACTTTTCTCTCCTCTAAAAGGAGTTTCCTGCTGGTCTTAAACAATTTTTTTCCTTTACCACAACAGGACTTCAGTGAGTGGCATACGTAGCCTAATGCTTGGCCGGGGAAGGTGGTGGGGAGGAGGACCTTCTTGCCATGCCAAAGTGAGAACAGGATGCCTGAAAATGAAGCCAACAGTCAGACTATGTCCTGAAGACATCGTTTGGGCTGAAAGTTCTATTTCTTAACTTTGCCACAGGGAGCCAGGAAAACCCCCTTCTTGTCTAGGTTAGTTTGGCTTGGTTTTCTCGACTAACATACAAAGCAGGGGAATGTGCCTCAGAAAGGTAGCCAAATTTTGCCAAGCCTGGGCTGCCGCTCAGTTCATATCTGACATACCTTCTGCCTTCCCTGAGAGCTACTATTTTTGCTGACCCAGACCCTGGGACTGAAAGCAGATGCGTTGGTCACATTGGTTGAGGATGAAACTTCAGAGAACACTAAACGGCCAGGGTCAAAGTATTCAACGGTGTCACTGCACAGTTTGTTTTATCGAATACTTTGGCTGGGTATTCACTGAAATGCAGTAGGCTCTAATAGTTAACTATGTTGTCATTTAGCAGCGTAATCCAAAAACCGTTCTGAGTTTTAGGAAACGGCCTCCATTTCCTAATAGCATTTCCGTCCGTTGTAATGATTAGATTTAATACTCAGAGAAACATATGCTTATTCACTCAGCGCTACGTGTGCAAAGCCCCAGCCCTGTATTTGACCTATGCGAACACACAGGCGGGTGGTGCGTGACCAGGGAGTCGCTGGCGCTATTAGAGGACATCTGAGTAGAGCATGGGTGCTACGCTAGTGGAAGAAAAGAGAAGGTCTAACGCGGGGGTAGAAATTAAGAAGATCTCATTCAATCTCCTCTGGAACTTCTGCAAAATGAGCGAGCCCTCGGACCCGCAGGGATGACCCCTCACAGAGATTGCCCCAACCTTCGTCCCCACGCCGCAAAGACGGGCGAAAAGCGGCGGGCAGGTCTCGCCTCTGGCGACGTCCACAGCCTCTTCCCGGCACAACCAGCCCTAGGTCCCCGGCGGCAACCCTGGCTCGGGGAGAGCAGACCCAGGACCGCCTTCCGCTGACCAGCCTCGCTGTCGCGGCGCCGGCCCCGCCCCTCTGTCCCTAAGCCCCGCCCCGCGCTCCCAGGCCGGGCCCCGCGCTCGGGGTTCCGCTCTCCACCCCCTTGCGCCAGGCCCCGCCCCGCGCTCGGGCCCCGCCCCCACGTGCCCCGGGAGTCCCGGGGGGAGGTGCCCCGCGGAGGAGGCGTGGCCGCGGTGGGTTCCGAGGCGCGGGCGGCGCGGCCGGGACTTTGGCTTTGACACCGACTAGAGCTGGAGCCGCGGCGCTCGTGCTGGGTCTGGACGCGCTTTGGCGGATCCCGCTCCCGAGTTGGGCGCAGGACTTTCTGTCCTGATAAACGCAGCTGCGGCGACGCCGCGAGTCCTGGTACAGCCGCAAGTCCTGGTGCAGCCTGGGCGGCCGGATATCGCCACCGCTGCCGTCTCCCCCGAGCAGCCCTGCGGCTTCTGTCGGCCCGGGGAGAGTTTCTCCCGCAGTAAGAGCCGGTACACGCGGACCGAGGCGGCCCGGGAGGCTTCCCGGGGCCCGGCCACTGACTCGCACCCGCTCGGGCAGCAGGGCCAGAGGCAGGGGGGGCCAGCGCTGTCCCTGGCTGGCTCGGGCTTCCGAACCGCAGGTGGAAGAGGGACGGACGTCCAGGCGAGCGGCCGAGAGGTGGGTCGCGGGGACCTGCGGCGGGTCGGGTGGGGGTAGATAACCCCCCTCTCGGTGCCCGCACCGGCGAGCACTGAGTTCCCAAGTTGCAGGTGGCGCTGAGTGTCAGGCGCGGGCGGGGGTGGGACTGGGGGGTTGCCCCCTCCCATCGGTCCAAGCCCGGGTGGGGGTGACCGAAGTAGGCAGATGACCCCAGCGAGGCCAGAGTTGAGAGCGGCCGTGGCTGGGGAGGGGGAGGCGTGAAGCGGACAGGCTAAGACAAGCGGCTCATAGCCTTTTTGGAGCCCAATATGATAAAAACCGGAATTTTCCCAGAGGAAATTCCACATGGGCCCAGCTTCACTGTGTCTGTGTTTTCAGAGGTTCACGGGCAACCACCCGCCCCGAACTCCTGGATGCTAGCTTCAGCACTAGGTAGGGAGTGCTAATACAAATTGATTAACTCACTCGATTTGTGTGTTTATTAATTTATTTTCTAGGTAGCCAAGTGGAAGGTAATTTTGGACACCCTGAGCATGGAAGTCTTGCTGTGGGTTTGTGGCATCTTCAGCCCCTAAATCCTGCACCTTCTGTTCTTCTGTGCTTGTAAGGTATCCTAGGCTTCCTCGCTAGCCAGAGAGTTTTTCTGCGGTGGTGAGGACTTCCCGGACCCCTGATACTGGCCGACCATGGGGAGCACCCTGGGCTGCCACCGCTCCATCCCCAGGGACCCCTCGGACCTGTCTCATAGTCGCAAGTTCAGCGCGGCCTGTAACTTCAGCAACATCCTGGTGAATCAGGAGCGGCTCAACATCAACACAGCCACGGAGGAGGAGCTGATGACCCTGCCTGGGGTGACACGTGCCGTGGCGCGCAGCATCGTGGAGTACCGAGAGTACATCGGTGGCTTCAAGAAGGTGGAGGACCTGGCACTGGTCAGCGGGGTGGGCGCCACCAAGCTGGAGCAGGTCAAGTTTGAGATCTGCGTGAGCAGCAAAGGCAGCTCTGCACAGCACTCTCCCAGCTCCCTGCGGAGGGACCTGCTGGCCGAGCAGCAGCCTCACCACCTGGCCACCGCTGTACCTCTCACCCCACGTGTCAACATCAACACGGCCACCCCCGCTCAGCTCATGAGTGTGCGAGGCCTCTCGGAGAAGATGGCCCTCAGCATCGTGGACTTCCGCCGCGAGCATGGGCCCTTTCGCAGCGTGGAGGACCTGGTGAGGATGGATGGCATCAGTGCCGCCTTCCTGGACAGAATACGGCACCAGGTGTTTGCCGAGAGGTCCAGGCCCCCATCCACCCACACCAACGGGGGCTTGACCTTCACCGCCAAGCCTCACCCCAGCCCCACCTCGCTGAGCCTGCAGAGTGAGGACCTGGACCTTCCTCCTGGGGGGCCCACTCAGATCATCTCCACTCGGCCTTCCGTGGAGGCCTTTGGAGGCACGCGGGATGGGCGGCCTGTGCTGAGGCTGGCCACCTGGAACTTGCAGGGCTGCTCGGTGGAGAAGGCCAACAACCCCGGGGTGCGAGAGGTGGTGTGCATGACGCTCCTGGAAAATAGGTGAGCACAGGAGCCACCAAGGGGTTGGGTGTTAGGGCAGTTTTTGTGCAGCCTTATCTGAAGATGCAAATGAGTGGATTCTTTTGGGAGTAGGGAGGGGACAAGAGTATTTAGTCAGTGTTCTTGAGGACCCAGCCAATATTGTCACCTGAGGATGGGTTCTTCTCCAGAATTTTCAGAATACAGCTGTTTGAGCTGGTGGCACATGTCTTGAGTGTGGTGTATCTGAGATTGGTTCATAATTTTGGGGTAATCGGAGGTTGTGTTGGTGGTTATTTTAGTTGGAGAATGTTGTTTGGCTTACAAGACTTCACAGGATTTACTCCAAGTTAGGCACTGAGAGCCTGGGAAATGGTGCACAGTTTTGCTTGTGAAAAAGAGTTGATTGGATTTTTTTATTAATGGGAGGGAAAATCACATTTATTCCATCAAATATGTCTATCCGTGTGCACAAAATCATCTTAATGACCAGGTATTTGCAAACACATACACTGTGAATGAATCACTCTGCATTCTTTTTCCTTATTTAACCTGAAGTCAGTTTTCAGTCCCACGACTGCAGCCCAAACTGTGTGTAACCTCTCCTGTTCCATAGCCAGAAAAGGCCAAGCTGAAAGCTGACTGTGTGTGTGTGTGTGTGTGTGTGTGTGTGTGTGTGTGTGTGAGAGAGAGAGAGAGAGAGAGAGAGAGAGAGAGAGAGAGAGAGAGAGAGAAAGGGGGAATGAATATCGGCCAGATTTTCCCATTTGAGCAAAAGGAGAAGAGACTTGTAGGATAGGCTCTTACCACAGAGCGTTGACATTATTCACAACACTGCTCTCTGTAGGGACTTCCGTGAGCCCTCCCATTAAAACAAACCAATATTATTGTGGCAGTAACTCCTGCTGTTAGTAAAACAGTGTACTGTATAATGCAAAGCTTTAGGAAGGAAAGAAATATTTGTAATGGTCCCTTCCAGGTCATTAGTGCTGTGATCATGGTCTTGAGGAATTTTGCCCTTCTACCCACCAGAGCTGCAGTGTTTGTGGCTACTTGCTGCTTTCCTTTGCACCGGGTCCTTGGTGAGGCTGGTGGGGCAGCAGTTTGGTGTCATGAAGTGAACTCTCAGCAGGAAATCACAGTGCTTGGTGGCAGATCATCAGGATGAATTAGGAGAGAAGTGGATCACAGGGTTTCCCTGGCACTGACCCAGTGGCACGCTCTTGTCACTGAGGAGAGAGGGACTATGCGCTAGGTCGGAGAACTGGACCAAGGGAACCCTCGAGCGCTTGTCCTGCACTGCTGTGTCCTGTTTTGCATCCTAATGCACTCCTTTTGCAAAATCATCTTGTGCATAGGTGACAGCTAGATGTAGCCTTGGGAGGTATTTATGAGAAATGGCTTGAGAATTGTTCTCTTCATCCATAGCAGCATGGTTTATGAATGGGAAAAGGGGAGGGGAGAGGGAGGGAGGAACATGGCTGTTTAATTCCTATTATGAGTTTTCTGATGGCTCAATTTGGGAGGGGGTGGGGATGGATTAGGATCAGAAGTTGTGCCAGTGGGACTGACAGACTGGACAGCCCTTGGCCATTTACTATGTCAGTGGTTTTTCAAGTGTGTTCCCCTGAACCAGTAGCATCCACTACTGACACAGAAACTCTGGGTTTCTTTGTTTTAACACACCCTCCAGGTGGTTCTGATACATGCTGAAGTTGGAGAACCATTGTACTAGGTATTAGGCAACCGGCTGTCACTCTGGGTTTCTCTTTACAGCCCCTCCCCCTGTACCGGCTTTTCTAGCAAGGTGGGTGAATTCGTGCAGAGCTTTCCAGGTACACTTGGTCCTCCCTATCTGTGGATTCAACCAACTGTGGATAAAAAAATATTCGGGAAAAAAAGGGATGCTTGCGTCAGTACTGAACATGTACAGACTTTTTCTTGTCATTATTCCCTAAACAATATAGTATAACTATTTACATAGCATTTGTAATATAGTAGTAGTATAAGTAATCTAGAGATGGTCTCAAGTACACAAGAGGTTATACATATGTTATATGCAAATACTATACCATTTTACATCAGGGGCTTGAACATCTGTGGATTTTGATATGGCACGGGGTCCTGGAACCAGTCCCCTGCAGATACCAAGGGACAACTGTACTTTGTTTTCCTTTGATTGTTTTGATCATCCCTGTAGTTATTCAACCCTATGATGTTCTTTCTGGCCAGGGTTTGAGGGGCCGATCCAGCTTCTAGGACATTTGAGCATGAAGGGCAGCAAACAGGAGAGAGCAGAAACAGCCGTCCTGGAGTTGGCTCCTCCCCGGCGTGCGCTGAGGAAGACAGCTAACAACTCTTTTCTAGTGTGGACTTGTTAGGGTTGTCCTGTGTTTTCTTCTTTGGATCTCATATGGGGCTGATGATTTGCTGAAGACATTTAACTGCTGTCTTCAGATGAGAGTGCAGGAAAAGCTTACCAAACCTACTAGGGTTATAGAAGGGAGTACCTGTAAATGACTGGGAAGGTGACCCGTGCGTCCGTTGGCCACATGTGTTGTCCTGTGGGTTGGTGGTTCATTTTGCCTGGTCACAATGGATTCAGTATTCTGGACACTCCTAGCATATTGTTAGTACCTGGTAAACATGAAATAATAGGCTTAGGGTCTGATCCCTGCAGAGCTGGGGTGGGTGCATTTGCCTGTGTGACTGTCCTCGGGCACCAAAAGCTGTCACAAAGTGGATCACGTGTCCTCAGTGACAGCAGTGCCCATTCTGCAAGAGCTACATGTTGCTCCTGCTTCACAGAAATCTCTCACATTCCAGTTGCTCCCTATATTAGTAAGAGGAAATACCTTCAGTGTGAGCAAGAATGGATGAAGGTAATTTTTCAGGTGGCTCTTATTTGCATACACATATACATGCAATAGAAGAGTTCCCTGACTTCTGGGTATGCCTTTGTATTTTCTGACAGCTTTCACATTCATTTGATTTTCCCCGTAACTCTGGGAAGTAGACAATGCTTGCTTTTAATTATGATTCTCCATCTCTGGGTGAGGAAACTAAAACCGAAGAAATTAAATGACTTGCCTCCGTCACACAGCTCATTAGTGACTCAGCTGGGTCTAAGATCCAGACCTGACTTTAGACCCATGCCCTTTGCCAATGTGCTGTGTTTTGTAAGCACACACCTTAATTTCGTCTCTTGGTTAGGTGCCCCACACTCTGCCTCATCAAGGACATTTCCCAAATTGTGTGCCAGTCATAGTTTCTTAAATCCATTGTAAAGGCATTTTAAAGATACCCTTGGGCAATTCTTTTGCTAAGGGCATAGCTGGCTCTTAGTTTTCCTTTCTGTGCATTTACTTTAGTAGGTATGTTTTCTTAGGCTAAAGGGTCCCTCTGTGGGATGGGAGTATAGAGTCCTTTCTTGCCCCATGACGCTGCTGCTTTGGTGGGCCAGCATGTAGGAGTTACAAGAAATTGTTTTGTACGTGAAGTCTGAGGTAGCACAGCGCAGTCAGATGGTCATCCAGTCACCAGGAGCCTTCCGACATGCCATGCTGGTGGCACGGAGCTGACAAGTTTCAATAGATTCTTTTGCCAAATCTCAGTCTTAGGCAATGTTCTTCCTTGTTCAGTATTTATGGAGCGAGACTAAAAGAGGAATGCTTCTGCTAAATATGCTTGCAAAATTTGGTGACAGTCCACCTCTGGAATGAAAATTGGTTAATTTTTAGTTTTTATTTTTTGGCAGGGGAGGCATTCCATTTTGAAAAGTCCCTTTGGTAACAGTGTATAAATCCTGAGGGAGCTGATAGATAATCTCCAAAAGAAATAAGGAGATTTAACATCCCAGTTGCTCATTCTCCCCATAGCCTGCATCAGAAGGGAACTGGAGCATCAAAATCTTTAGTCCTGTAATGGTTTAAATCTGTTTTCTTGCCACATGTGTGCAGTATCAAAGCATAAGGTGGATTAGTGCCTAACAGCACACACTGCAAGTGAAGAAAGAGATTTTAGTTTATTAGACATGATTAGTAGGATCAGTATAAACATAACCCTTCATGTCATTTGATTCAGTCATTGAAAAATTTATATTGAATGCCTGCTGTGTACATACATAAGCTGAATTCAGGAATCAGCTCGGCCCTGTTACTTAACAGAGTTAAGTAAATGTGGATAGTTTGTATGGCTCAACATCAAAACAGTCTGGTAAACCAGAATTTTTGGGCAAGTTACAGAGCATGATTGATAGATGGTTGTATTTTTCTCATACGAATGATAGGCCTGTCTTGGGATATCGAAGGGTGGGTGGATACAGCCAGACTTAACATCTGGGGGCAAAATGCCCAGTAATTCTCTTGAAGTAGAGATCGTGAAATCTGTTTTGATAGTTGTGGAAACTGAGGCTCAGAGAGATTAAATAGCATCCATGTGGCTTTAAGAAATGGAGATGTTGGAGCAAGGATTGGAAGCCAGGCATTTGTCTGATTTCAAAGCAGAGGGATTGGGCATGTCTTTTCCCCAACTCTGTGTCCTCCCACTGCCTCTGACTCCCAGCCCACGTTTCCTCCCTGTCTTGTGTCCTAAGCTGGCCAGGTATCAGGGTCTCGGGGAGAAGAAGGGCTTCCCCCGGCCCCTGAGACTGTGTCAGGCCTCTAGAGGCCTCTGCTTCCTTCCTGCTTTTGTTCCTGCAAAGGATGGAGCTTGGGGACAGTGGTAGAGCCAATCCAGAGGGATCAGAGCTCCTCCACCCAGCCCTTCAAACATGAGTTGGTGACCTTGGGCTGCAATCCAAGGCCAAGTTCCAGTTTTCTGAGCCAAGGAGCTCTGGGTTGTTTCCAGAGAGAAAGATGATCAGTAATAAAACTGTTGTGGATCCTTAAGAGAAGACGGTGTGAATGAAGGGAAGTTCCACAACTCTGGCTTCATTTCACTAAAGGGAAAGGTGTCGCTTTTGTTTTTCCAGAAAGCTGAACCAGGCCAGGCGTGGTGGCTCACACCTGTAATCCTAGCACTTTTGGAGGCTGAAGCAGGAGGATCACTTGAGGCCAGGACTCTGAGGTTGCAGTGAGACATCTGACAAGGCTTCATATGTTCTTTAGTATTAGTGACATATAGAACCAGTGAGCTGCAATGACACCATTGCATTCTAGCCTGGGCGACTGAGTGAGACACTGTCTCCAAAAAAAAAAAAAAAAAAAAAATGCCAAGTCCACTTGCGTCTGATTTCAAGGTTCTTTGGGAGTTTAATAATGTTGATTCTCCCAGGGGATATCCATTCCTTTCTTATTTATTCAATCAATAGACACTTTTTGAAGGTCTCACTAGGTACCAAGTTCTGGATGAGACTCTGATAATAAAGTGGGGAGCAAGACAAAGTCCCTGAAAGTCCCTGCTCACGTGGAGCTTCTAGGTGGGGAAACTGCATAGCCAGGTCAGGTGGGGCCTCCCAGGCTTCTGACAGCAGGAGAGTTAGCAGCAGAGGTTGATGAAGTGACCTCTTACCAGGTGTTCTGTCTACTGGTGGCCACGTGGAGTGGGTTCTAGGAGCTGAGTGAAGAGGCTGTTGCAGGTTCAGCCCAATAGGGATAGTGTCTGGGGAGATGGGGAAATGGGCGGAGATGGGAGGCCTTTTAGAGGTAAAAACTGGCAAGACTTGCCCATGTTTGGGATAGTGTGAGGATTCAGCAGCTGGCTTGTTTGAAATGCTCTGAGATTCCTAGAAGACAGGCGCAGAGGCATGTAAGAAATTCTGGGGCTGATGCACTGTGCCTACACATTATGTCAACATGACACAGCTGGCTGACCTCACAGCTCTGCTACCGCTGTGTCCTGGACTCCAGACAGGATGGGACCTGGGGTCCATGGCAGATGGAGTAAGAGACTGTGTCTGCCCTCTGCAAATGGGGCATCTGATGAGGCCTCATATGCTCTTTAGTACCAGTGACATATAGAACCAGGCCATGCTTTGGGGACTTCAGGTGGTTATTTCTTGCGGGAGATGTTTACATAAAGTCAGTTCAATGTTGGTGGGCCACCTACTTTGAACTCACTACCCGATGAGCTCAGAGGCACTGGGGAGACGCTGCCCTGTGGTCAGGGAGCTGCACCCTCTTGTGAGGACACACATATTGGCCAGGGACTTATCAGGGTGATGTGTAGTATGAGGGAGGATGTGAAGCTTGCTCAGGGACCTGAGATCGCAGGGATTTGGTAGCTGCATGGGAAGACCTCAGCACTGGAGAACAATGAGGGCAGAGGACCAAGCCAGGATCTTGGGAGGGAGGTGGTCTGGAAGGGAGCTTGGCATCTGAGAGGTAGGAGTGTAGTGACATAGTGACATTTGGGCTGAAAGTCAGCAATTCTCCGCTGCACACACAGGCAGCTAAGGAGTGGGAGGTCCACGCCGGGCCCTCCACTCAGGCTTATGATCTGAAATGCTCAGACAGGAACATGGCAGCCTCCCACTCAAGGCACCTTGCAGTGAGAGAATCTGGCACACAAACACCTACAAGCAGCAAGGTGTGTGTTATTCCTGGTGTGTTATTTTTGTTTCAAAATTATCTTATCTCACAAAAGATGGTATTTCAGAATTCCCTAATAACGATCTCTGCCAGTAACAAATAAAGTGATGCATCTCACTGAAATTTGATTTGCTCAGCACGGACATCCTTGTCTGCACATGGTAATGTATGTACCAGCTGGGTGGAAATTCCACACCAGTGACTCTTCACATCAAAACATCCAGGAGATGACACAAAAATGTCCTGCTCTGCCTGACAGGCTGCTGGTCCTCAACAAATAGTTTAGGAATCTTAGCAGCGTCCTGGCCCTATTCATGTGACTGTACACAGGCCTGGTCTGGGCCACAGTTCTTTTGTAATGTCTTGATTGACAGCTGCCAAACAGCTGGACTCCAGTGGTCAGGAACCCAGGTGTGCTGGGAGTAAACATTTCACCATAAAGAGAAGTCTTGAGTTCTTCCAAATTCTTAGATAAAGAAGACCTGGGTTTTCTTTATTGACGGTTGTTCTCCAACTAATGTTGATTTGTTGTTTGTTTCCAACAAGCCCTTGTTTCCTGTGAATTCTATTTTGGGTCAGCCATTACCTGATTAAGCTGTTAAGCTGGGCTTTCAGTTGTTTTACCTAGAGGCTGCCGTATACTCCTTAAATGCAGTGCTTCGCCAAGAGAATGTTGTTCCCCTTGCTGCATTTAAAGTTGCATGCATTTGAGGTATTCTAGGGATCTGAAGTTTTGTTTGTTCACCCAAAAACTTGAGGGCAATATTGGTACTTTGTCAGCTTGTGCAAAAACGTGGTATCTCTTAAAGAGGGAGGTCTCAGGTGGATTGTTTTTTAAATATTGATCCAATATCCTGTTTTAAAAAACTCCAGAATGTATTTTGCATTAAGCCAATTCAATCTGACTTACATTTTTTTCTCACTCTGTTGCCCCAGGCAGAATGCAGTGGCATCATCCAAGCTCACTGCAACCTCAAACTTCTGGGCTCACACGATCCTCCTGCCTCAGCCTCCCAAGTAGCTGGGACTACAGGCATGTGCCACCATGCCCAGCTAATTATTTCTCTATTTTTAGTAGGGATGGGGTCTTGCTTTTTGCTCAGGCTGGTCTGGAATTCCTGAGCTCAAGTGATCCTCCTGCCTGGGCCTCCCAGAGTGCTGGGATTACATGTGTGAGCCACCCCACCTGGCCTCTGTTTTTTTGAACAGAGTAAACAGTAAATATTTGTGTGGCCTCAAAGTACTTATGCTGGCATTAGGCCTTGGCCTTAACTGACAGGTGTCTTGGGTCTCTTTCCTTCCTTTCTTGGTGGGTAGCCTCTGTGCTTAAGATCGTTTTGTCGTTTCACTGGTCAGTTTTTTTTTTTACAGAGTGATTCCCCGTCTTTTAAAGTTTTAATCTGAGGACTCATTTTAAATAGCAAAATACTTCCTTCATGTCCACTCCCCTGTCACCTTTGGACTTTGAGTGCCCACTTGGTAGCAGTAGTTGTGCTAAGAACAAAATCAATGATAATTAACACCGATAATTCCTGTGGCCAAGGCCCAAGTCTAAGCTGTTTTGTGGATATAGAAGTAGTTCAGGGAAGCTGAGAAATTTTACCCTGGGTCACACAGCTTTTAAGTGGCGACTTGGATTATAATCCAAGCAGTTAGACTCCAAAGTTTGATGATAAAAAACTACTCTGAGTTCAGTAATGCTTTTCAGCATATTTTATTCATCACCCCAGCCTACATACTAGACTAGACGTTCTCTTAACCAACTTGATTTGAGTTCCCCAGGTCTTGATCTTTCATAAGTATTACTATATAGATATATAATGATATCATCATGTATGTGTGAGTATGTGTGTTCTAGTATTTGTTTCTTCAAAGTGGAGCAAGGATATTTGCAAAGCAAACTGACCCCAGGATACTATATTTTTATGACTATTCGGTCTTTTGTAATTGTGTTGCCCACACCTATTTTGACAGCAGTTTCTTAAACTGTCAGTTTTAATCGTCAATTGCTCTTATAGAAGCTTTCCAAGCATTCGTCTTCATTTTCTTTGAAACAACTTCTGTTTCTGCTCACGTTCCTATTTCATCAGTTGATGTCACATTTTACTAGCCAGGTTTTTTTTTGTTTTTTTTTTTTGACCGTAGTTATATGTACAACTGGCATAATCAGTCTGGGGACAGACGGTTGACTCTGTGTAAGCACACGATGCCTTGTTCCCAGCTGATCCAGCCGGGAGTACCCAGTGTGCCACGGCATCCCTCAGCTTGTTTTAGAAAGGGAATGGGGACAATTTGGTAGTCCCTTGAGTGGAGGTTGGCTAGGAGAGCATCTGTTCTGTTTTTTAAAATGGTTAGTGCCTGTGGCCAAGTCATTTCAGCCTAGAGATGGTGTTTGCTGTATTATGTACATTGCAGACCCCTGGCAGGTAACCGAAGGTTGTTACTGACCCACCATTCTTTTCTGTGGGAGAGTGATTCAGAAATGTAACTGCAGTCATGCACTTCACTGAATAACGTTTCGGTCAACAATGGACCGTGTATACGGCGGCAGTCCTGTCAGATTATAATGGAGCTGAAAAATTTCTGTCACCTGGTGACATCTTGATGATCCTGACCCTGTTTAGGCCTAGGCTAATGTGTGTGTTTTTGTGGCTTAGTTTTTAGCAAAAAAAATTAAAAAATAGGCCAGGTGCGGTGGCTCATGCCTGTAATCCTAGCACTCTGGGATGCCAAGGCAGGAGGATCGCTTGAGCTCAGGAATTCAAAACACCCTGGGCAAGAGTGAGACCCCCGTCACTACGAAAAATAGAAAAATTAGCCAGGCATTTTGGCAAGTACCTGTAATCCCAGTTACTTGGGAGCCTGAAGCAGGAAGGTCACTTGAGCCCAGGAGTTGGAGGTTGCAGTGAGCTATGATGACACCACTGCACTCTAGTTGGGACGACAGCAAGACTCTGTCTCAAAAAAAAAAAAAATTAAAAAGTAAAAAAAACAAAAAAAATTAGAACTATAAAAAGCTTATAGGGTGGGATATAAAGAAAGAAAATGTTTTTGTACAGCTGTATGATATGCTTGTGTTTTAAGCTACGTGTTACTACAAAAGAGTCAAAAGTTAAAAATCAGTTAAATTTAAAGGTATAAAGTAAAAAAGTTAGGGTAAGCTAAGAGTAACTCGTTAGGGAAGCAAGAGAAACATTTTTGTCAACTTAGTGTAGCCTAAGTGTACGGTGTTTACAAAGCCCACGGCAGGGTACAGTAATTCCCTAGGCTTCGCCCTCACTCACCACTCACTCACTGACTCACCCAGAGCAACTTCAGTCCTGTGAGCTCTGTTCACAGTAAGTACCCTCTACAGGGGCACCATTTTTTATGTTTTTGACCCTACTTTTACTGCATTTTTTTCTATGGTGAGATACATTTAGATACACAAATATTTACCACGCGTATTCAGTACAATAACTGTACAGGTTTATAATTTACAGCCTAGGAGGAATAGGCCAAACCACATAGCCTAGGTGTGTAGTAGGCTCTACCATTTAGGTTGGTGTAAGTACACTCTGTGATGTTTGCACAATGATGAAATCACCTAAGGACCCATTTCTTAGGATATAGCTGCATTGTTAAGTGACACATGAAATCAGGAATTCATTGATACATTGTCCGAATTGCCCCTGAAACTCCTCCTGTAACTTTTAGAAATAAAAAAGGTGAAGCAGTAATGAGCTTTTATTTTGACTTCACACCCACGCTGGTGAGAATTTTCTTCAGTGACACGGAGAGACTGCTTACGGAACCCCGAATAACCGTAAGCCAGGAGGGGTCCCGCAGGAGGACGGGACTGGGTGGCTTATAAATACCTTTCCAAGTTGGTGACTCTGCGCTGCCTTTTTCAGGTTTTCCCAATTGTATTTTAAAGATCTGATTTTTAAGAACACTACATGCATGTCCACACCCGTAAAACCGTGTTACAGTACACATACGCCAACCTCAGTTAAATGCCAGGCAAGGCTGTTTGGGGGTGATTTGTAATCTTGTATTATGTTAGTTTGGATGCTTCCTACATTTATAATAAAAATGTAAGAATTGTTAGATATTGTTAGAGTTTCAACTTAGAAATAAGAGTTGCTTCTGTCCCTTAAACTTTGAGATAAACTTAATTGAGCATCTGAGACTACATGGTAGTTGTTCAAAATATTACCATTTGTAACCACTTATCTGTGAAAATCAGGAATTTCTTGTCATTGGTCAGCCAAAGCAAGATATGGAAATGAACCGGGTGATGAGCGAAAGATAACATCACCCATAACGCTTGATTTCAAATACAGTGTTTGTGTTCATCCAAACTGCTGTGGTATTTTGATGGATTGATTCTGTTGGTAAAGGTTATATATATAAACGTATGCATTTCTTACAAATCACAAAAGCCCCTTCCAACTTGCCAGCCTGGGTTTTCTTCTGAAACGACAGCAGTGACCTACGGCCTCCTGCACTGCCGCACCACTCCCAGCCCCATGCAGGAGCCTCCGGTCTGCCACGTTCCTGGCTTGCCCTTGGCGACAGATCATACTGACACACAAACACTAGGCACCTATTCCAGGTAGGGATTCAGAGCCGTTTAGAACGTAGCATCCTTTAGAATTGCTGTGGAAAGGTGAAGCCAGCTGGAGCTGGGCTTTCCCAGATTTCTGTTGTTCAGCTCCCCAGCCACGGGGCTCCCCTGTCAGCATGGATTTCCCTACTGTGACAGTCACTGTGTCGTAATTGCACAGTGGTGCCATCTGCCCTTGCAGACCAAAGGTTTCATAAGGGCAGGAGCCATGTGTATGTGGCACAGTAGCACTCAGGAATTTGTGGGAAGAGTACGTGACCTCGAACATTTATCGAGTATTTATTAATATTTTGCCCCAAATGCTGTTGTTAAGCCTTTCATGTTCATTAACTGACTTAACTAGCTTAGCTAGCTTACACCACGCCAGTGAGGTGGGTAAAGTATGTGCACTTTACACAGAAAGAAACTTAAAGAATTTAAGTAACTTGCATGAAGTCACATGGTTGATGAGTGGAGCAGAAATTCAAAGCCAGGCAGAATTACCCAGAGCCCAAACTCTTGTAGATGCAGAGGTAGCAAATCCTAAACCTGGAGATGAGACTAAAAGGTTACAAAAGGGGACAGTTGTTTCCTTGCCCTTCTATATCTAGAAAGTATGAAGAGACATACTTGGGGGAAAAGGATCCCGTCTTCTTGGGGGTACTGCCCTGCAGTGGTTCCTGGCCAGCACTTGAGGAAATCATCTGATTCTGTCATTCAGGGAGGTCAGGAATGCTGGGCTGTGCAAAGGCTGGGTATTTTTTTTAATTGAGATACGATTTTCATGCCAAACAATTCACCTCCTTTAAAGTATAAAAGTCAGTGGTTTTTAGTATATTCACAAAGTTTTACAACCATTATCACTATCTAATTCCACGTTTTCATCAGTTAAAAAGATACTCCATACCCATTAGCAGTCACTTCCTACCCCCCAGCTCAAAGGAACCACTAATCTATTAATACTTTTTGTCTCTGGGATTTGCCTCTTCCAGGCACTTCATATAAATTATATAATATGTGGCCCTTTGTGTCTGACTTCTTATAATGTTTCCAAGCTTCATCCGTGTTGAAGCACGTATCAGAATTCTTTTTTTCATAATGGTGAAATGATATTCGCTATATAGATGTACCACATTTTCTGTATCCATTTGTCAACTGATGGACATTTGGGTTGTTTCCACATTTTGGCTATTATGAATAAATAATGCTGCTAAGAACATTTGTGTACAAGATTTTACTTGGACATACATTTTGATTTCCCTTGAGAATATACCTAAGAGTGGAGTTGCTGGGTCATACGGTAGTCCTATGTTTAACATTTTGAGGACCTACCAGACTTATTTTCCATGGTGCTGCACCATTTTACATTCCTGCCAGCAATGTATGCGGGCTCCCATTTATCCACTGCCTCGCCAACACTTGGTATTGTCTGTCCTTTTGATTATAGCCATTCTCATGGGTGTGAAGTGGTATCTCATTCAGTTTTGAATTGCATTTCCCTGCTGACTAAAGTTGTTTAGCATCTTCTAGTGTGTTTATTAGCCATTTGTCTATCTTCTTTGGAGAAATGTCTATTCAGATCTGGTGGAGCTATTTCCAAACCTGTTTCCAAGTGGAAAAAATCCAAGACACCTTTGCGCCGACTCCCTTTCACTCCCTCTCCCCCTCTTCCTTGCCCCTCAGTCATGGAGTCTGCATAACAGGACATAACTTAGAATAATTGCTTTGTAATAGGAAAAAGTGCACCACATCCTATAGAAACAAACCCTCCGTCTGGGAAGGAACCTGGAGAATTCCATCTGGCGTTCTTCGTGCTTCTGGCTGGAGTGCTCTGTCTCAAGTGAGCTTTTAGCAGTGTCCTTGAGAAGTACTTGGTGTCCTCTCATTTCATGTATTTTGGATGGAAGTTTTGTACTTTTTTTCTAAAGCCAAAATGTAATGGACAGAATGCCAGGCGAGCCGCAGAAATTTCATCACAGTAGCCACAGGCCCCCAGGCCAGGAAAGAATCCTGAAGGAGCGCCTTCTATAGGTCACTGCCTGCACCATCACAGGCCCATGAAACTTTGTATGTATATTTATAAACGTTTGTTTCCATGTTCTGTTGAACCACAGCTGTGGAGAGTTGAATTGTTATGCTCTTCAATTCATGAAACCCTGGCATCACTCAGTGTGGGGTCCTACTTCTCTTTGGTTTTATTTTTTAAATGTCTTTTCTGCTTCAACCTCCTTCCATAGAGTCCAAGTGTAAAGTGTGACATATATGTCCTTAGCTATCTCCTTGAAAAATGTGGTGTGTTTAATCTACAAAAATGCTGTATTCTTAAGATTTCCAGCTAGCTTTGGCCTCTGAGAGCTCCTTGGCCATCCACCACTTGCATCTACCGCATTTCCCTGTCCATCCCCCGGCAGTGGAGATCCTGTCCCATGTGTTTCACTGTCCCTATGACGACCTGCTCTGCCTCCGCTCACTGTACATCCTTTATTTGTTATTTAGGTGCATTTAAAAATTTTTTTGTCCTAGTAGAAATAAAACCCAGCCAAGGCAGAACCTCTTCGAGGCTCTCTCATACATTTGGACACCTCAGTTCGGTCTCCTTCCATCGTACATTCTCACCCTGAATAATTTTAGTTCATTTTACCTTTCTCTATGCTTCCTATTTTTTAAGCATAAATCAATTTTTCATCTGTACCCTAAACCTCAGATTGTCTCGGTGTACTCTGGCATGAGTAGATATACAAATATGAGTGGACCCAGCAGAAAAGCCAAAACACATGTTGCCGGCTTAAAACAAACAAGCCAAAAAAAAAAAAAATGTATATATAGTGACTCTAAATTATAAACATTTAAGTTTAGAATTAATTTTATTGGTGCAATACTTTAGCAGTGAGTCAGACTTTATTGTAGGTCAAATATGAGATCAAAGACCTTGATTAATTATCTTTCACAGTCCAAACACCATTGATTGAGTCTTGTTTTAGTACATCTTCTTTGCTTTTCACATCTCCGTAGATTTGAATGTGTCTGACCACAGACATATGTTTGTACATGTCTCCACCCACAGGGTGTCTGGGTATGTGTGAATTATAAGTATACCCATCTTTTAAAATAAATCTTTATCTTTAGTGTTAATTGCATCTTTGCTTCTACTTTCTCAGTGAGTGTAGTGGGGAAGACCTGTATGCAGTTGTCCATACGCTGCCTTCTCACTAATTATTTCTAAGCTCTCCTCTGTAGTTAGTTTCAGCCAAGCTCGAGGGTACCTAGCATCTGATTTAATTTAAAAGCAACCTAGGTGAAAATTAGAAATTTCTCTTTCTCTGACCAGGTTTCCAAGTGGCCTGGTGCCTGCTAAAGTCAGAGCCAGGTGCCATGACCTTAGTCTTTTGCACAGTCCAAGGCCAAACTGTGCAGTTCATTTTTGATGTCCAAGTAGGGGCCTTTTTATATGAAATATTTAAAACATACAAAAAACATGTTCCTATATATTTATGTTAAATATTGATATATACACTATAAATAATACTTGGGTGCCTTTTCCCTCTTTTGTCAGTGCACTTCACTTTCTTGGGGACTCAGTGCTCTTCTAGTCCACTGTCATTCTTTTAGGTCCCTTTCTGTGCTTAGAAAATTTCCTTCCTTATGAGACTTGGTGGGCAGCAGAGTCTACCACCCACCTGGGAAATTGCAGATGCAAAGATTCACTTTCCCAGCATCCTTTGCAGCTGGGGTCCGGACTTGGCAGGTCGGTGCATCCGGCCTAATCTCTGACTGAGAGCCAGTGGCACCAAAAGCACAGGAACTGTGAAGCTCTGTCTGGCTGTGGGGACAGTTTACACAGGATTGAGTCCTTGGGACAGCAGAGACTCTCTGGCTGGTGGCAGTGAGCGGTGCCCAGGGCTGGCGCTGTTGGCCGCACAGGCTACAGCATCAAGGGTTTGGCGTTGTGGCAGTGAGGTCCGCACCAGAACAGTTGTGGGCATGTTTGCCTCTTGTTCCTGACTTCCCATCCCCAGCTCCTCAGTGTCCTTTTAGGGAAGTACTTTCCTGCTCAAACCAGGCAGTGTTGATTTCTGTTTCTTAAAATTGAGAATCTTAGTTGCTACACCCTGATACGCAGGCTTTGGGCCAATGGTTTAAAAATGCTGCTTAGCCAAGGAGACTTTTCCTTAAAGGAAAGGTTATGAGGAAGCACAACATAAGGAGCTGATGAGGGAGGTGCTGCTCTGGGTTGGGGCTCTGGAGGGAATGCCAGCACATGGAACACATCGCCCTGGCATTTCGTGACCCTGGATCAATTACCGCCTGCTTGCGCATGTTACCCAGGCCCTGTCCTCTGCCCGGCAGCCACCGGACAAGCAGGGGGTGGCGTTTGCTGCTGGTTCTTCATTGGTTTGTGTTTTCGGGACCCGTCCTGTGCTGTGTTCATTTCCTCCGAGATGCCGGCCTTCTCTGCCTTGCAGTGGCTTTCTCCAGCCCCTGCACAGGTGTGGGTACATGGATCGGAGAGATTACATGTCTCTTAGTGTCTTCGAAAGACAAATCCATTTTTAAGCTAAAAAACTTAACAGTCAACTAATCAGTAAGGACTGATCGTCACCCTCACAGGTGAAGAAGGCTGTGCTTTGCAGCAGGTCTCTCGGCCTCGGCACTATCGACTTTTTTCCCTTTAACTTTTCATTTTGAGATTATTGTAGATTCCCATTTTATTGACATTTTGGGCCAGATAATTCTCTGTTGGGGGGGCAAGCCTGTCTTTTGTAGGATATTTAGTGAATACCTGGTCTCTACTCACTAGATGACACAAGAACCCTCCTTCCCCAGCTGTGACAACCAGAACCGTCTCCAGACGTTGCCAAATGAATGTCCCCTTGGGGCAGAATCGTCCCCGGGTGAGAGCCACTGCTCCAGAGCCATGTTAAAGGTACAAAGAGCGGGACCACCACTCCTCGACTGATTCCCCTTGGCTTCTGTAGAAGCACTGGGCCCTGGGTCCTCAGCTGGACAGGGAAGGGGGTGAAGCCAGAGGGGCCGAGAAGGCGACTGCTCAGTCCCGGTGGGGTTGAAGAATACGTGTGGGTGACTGCTCACACTGGGAGAGCCGGGAGGCAGCAGCCTGTGGCATGTGCCCTTTCAGCCGTGAGTGCGTGGCCTGGCGTAGAAGGCAGGGCTGCCCCTTCCCCTTGCTGAGACTCACTGAGTAAAGGAGGAGCCTGGGGACCACAAACTGATCCACCCCAGGTAATCAGGTGAGCCCAGGGTGGGGGCGAGGGTGGGGTTGAGGGAAGGGCAGAGAAGCTAAGAAGGCCAGGCAGGAAGAAGATTCCTAAGGAGGATAAAGCAAGGGCTTGTGTGGTTGGGCAGGGATGGTCAGTGCGTGTGGTGGACGGCAGATCACTCCAGGAGCAACCTGAACAGAGGCCTCTTCTCCCTCATGCCGCTTGGGAAAGAGCAGAAATTTGGAAGAAGGAAAGAAGAGGCGCGGTCTCTTATCCCTGTGCCTCATTTTAGGGCAGGAGTCAGGTCTCTCGGGAGCCTAGTGAATTCAGCAAGTTCTCTTGCGCACTGGATATCTGAGCAAAATTATTTCGGTTCAGATGCCATGACACACCACTGTCATAGTTGTGAACATGTAGGTAAAGTATTAGCAGGGTTTGAGATACTCAAGGATTAATGTTTGTGCTTCTGTGGGGGAGATTATAATTTTCCTTAGTAATGACTGCCGTAAAATAAAAATGAGAGCTTAATTGGAATTAAGTGTTTTTCGTACGTCCAGAGACACTGTACAATTAAAAAGATACTGTATTTGACTTTAGATCATGCCAACTTGGTACATGTTTGACTCTATTATAAATATGAGCCTAAATAAACCACTAATGCCAAGAAGCAGAATAAAGCATTTTCGGTGAGCATATGGCATAAAGTTGTACAAACTAAAAATAAAGCTGCCTGGTTCTCCTCAAGTAGCTCTTAGGTACTTTGAATGTCTTCAGTGGAAGAAAAAATAATAAATCCAAACATGATGAAATACATTTTGGCTTTGAATGTTATTGAGTAAGTTTTTAGAGACAGAAAATGGATAGGCGGTTGGGGCCAGGGGGTGGGAACAGGGGTTGGCTGCAAGTGGTCACAGGGGAGCATTTCTGGGTGATTGCAAAGTTCCAAACCTCGATCGTAGTGATGGTTGCAGGACAGTACATTTATTGAATGTACGCTTGCAATGGGTGAATTCCATATGTAAGTTTTACTTCACTAAAGTGATAAAAGAGTGATCATTACGTGATTTAAATGACATCTTATTTGATATAGCAGTTTTTCTGTCTCATTATTCCTCTCCACGAGTGTCTGACTTAAGGCAAGTCATTTAGGCCCCCTGGGCCTCATCTTCTTCCCCTGGAAAAGGGAGGGGACGCTGTACCTGCGTCGTGGCTGTTGTGTCCGTAACTGGATTCGTGGGTGTAAAGCACTGGCACCAGGCTTGGCTCCTGGCGTTCTCCCCACCCCAGCTGTCACCACTGTCATTTTCTCTGGCCCTGGTGAGGCGAGCTCTCTAGTCCGGACCTAGCCACGCTGCAGTCAGGGGACTTGCAAACGAAAACCTAATCGTTCAGTACGTGTGGTTCCCTATATGCTTTCACTGAGCCCACCACCCCACGCTGATGGGGGCCCTCCCTCCACACTGCGCCCTTCCTTTGTCTCCTCACCTCGCACTTTCTCTGGCCATCTCAGCCCTTGAAGCTCCTGCCAGTCGTCAGTTCTTCCAGTTCCCACGTGGGCTCTGCCTGGGATGGTCCTCCCTCCTCTATCCTGCCAACCCCTGCTCTTCCCTTAGGCGCCAGGATCGTGCGGCTGCCGGGGAAGCAAGCAGGAGCCCATGTTAGGCCCTCTCAGCTTTGCACCCCCTCAACCTCCTGAGTAGCTGGGATTACAGGTGCGTGCCACCATGCCCAGCTAATTTTTTTAGAGACAGAGTTTTGATAAATTGCCCAGGCTGGTCTCTAACTCCTGGCCTCAGGTGATCCTCCCGGCTCTGCCTCCCAAAGAGCTGGGATTACAGGCGTGAGCCACCACACCTGGCCACCGTCCTATTTTAATTGCCCGAGGCATAGCTTGATCTAAGGGCATGTTCTGTTAATTTAGAAAGCCTAAAGTCTAGAAGCCTTTCTCTCTTTTGAGTGTTTCTTCAAGAGAAAGTTCCTTTTTGACTTCCAGAGTTTTGACTCAAATTTGAAAAGAGATTATGGCTTTGACATTAGGCAGGATGATACTTTTCCAAGGGGAAAATCTTTTCTCCATCTAATCTCCTAGGATCTTACAGCCCTCAAGTTAGAAATGTTTTTTTTATATGAATAAAAGAAATTACCCATGAGCCATGTATCTACTGCAAGCCAGCTTTTTCTTATGGAGATTCTCTCTGTTTTTTCCATACATGTATTTTTAACATACATTTGAATGACACAATGTTCCAGTTTTAATCCGAGGGATTCAGTGGATTACCAGGTAATCAGCCCTTCCCTGCCCCCACCACTGCTGGGCCTGTGGGGGCTGGTGGTTCCCTAAACTTCTATCTGTGTGTATTTTATCCCAACCTTAAACATTTCTAGTTTAGCTGTATTCTATAATGCGCATAATATTACACTAGCGCTTCTGTATGATTTATCAGTAAGTGACATGTCCATGTGTTAGGACTACGTGCTACGTGCTGTGAGATGATAGAGATGCATTATTTTAACATTAGGAACAGGATGTGGATTACACAGTAATTTATCTGTATGGTAGTTTGCAGACTTTAGAAATCAGCAGAAGCTTTTCATCCAAGGCAGTTGCAGGCAGAACTGGGTCTGCACACCGCACACACACAGGCCAAGTCGAGGTGCCCAGGGCTGGGCCTCCCCCAGCAGCCATGCTCAGCGCTTGTTGTGAAGCACGGTCCTGAAGGGCTTTACAGATGTGCCCCCTCCCCGCTCTGCTTCCACCCTCAGGTCACCCCTCCGCTGGCCTGGGTGGGGCCTGGGTGGGTGTGGAGCTCCCGAGCTGATGCTGAGGGAGAGCTCGCCCAGCAGACTGAGCCGTGACTTCAGACACTGGCCTGAGGGACTTGGTCCCGGGAACTGTAGAGCAATAGGAAAGACTCTAGGAAGACTTTTCCACCAAAAGTAAATTCATGAATAAAGGAATGAGGTAAGCAGCAGGCACTGGATGTTTAGAGGAAGCGGTGGGGGCAACTCCCCGTGCAGCAGGCGTCACAGTCTCTTATCTGCTTCCCGTTTGTCGGTGCCAGGCCCCATCCATTGTCCCCTTCCTGCTTGGCTTACTGGGTTGGCAGGGGAAGGCAAAGGTGGCAGGCAGCAGCTGTTTTCTCCCTCTCTTTCATGCCCTTCCACTCTCTCTTTCCCCTGTCTGGGGGTAGTAGAGGAAAAGGCTGCCCCCATACCCTTTTGCAGAAACCAGGGCACTGTGCCTTTCCCTGGCCTTGCCATTGTAATATCTGGGATTCTGTGACTGCACCCATGGCTGTAGCTTGTCCTGTACCAGGGAGGTGGGCAGGAGAAACTTTACTGGACACATCTGGAACACACGCACAGTGTGCGGGTTGGGGGCAGGCACCGTGGCTCTCAAGGCAGCCCTGGGCAGTTTGGGTGTATTTTAGGAGTCTGCATGGGCATGTGTCTGCCTGGCTACCTCACTAATGCCGGCTCATCCTCGGATGCCGACCTAAAATGCCTTTCTCTAAGAAGCCAGCCCCCGGTTCTGGACCCGCAGGGCTCCTTCCCTGCTGCGTGCCTGTTAGGACAGTGGGCATCAGTCACAAATCTGCTCAATTCCACCCCGCATCTCTCTCCTGCCCTGCAAGCCCATGCCCTGGCCCCCTCATCATGTGCCTGGACCCCTTGCAGTGGGGTCCCCCTCACTGGGCTCCTGGCCTCCTGCCTTCTCTGGCAGGGCGGCCTGGACTGTCACTCCATGCCTCCATTGCCCCCAGCAATGTTTCCTAAAGTCGGGTTGGGTAATCTGCAGAAGGGTTCCCTGGGGTGCTTTTGTGCTTCAGATTCCTGAGCCCACCCCAGACTGCTAGATATGGCCTCTGTGGGTGGGCCTGGGAAATGTGCGTTTGACAAGCTCCCTGGTGATGCTGGTACAGGCAGGAGTTCGAGCATGGTCCATCAGGTGGTGAGCATGTGCCCTCTTCATCTTGTGACCCGTCCCATGCCCTGCGCACTCCACCGACCACACGCCACTGCCTTAATTTCCCCTAGCATGCCTCTGTTCCTGTTCTCACTTGGAGGGCTGTGTGTGCTGTCAGAGCCACACAAATGCCGGCCAGGGAGCCCTCCTGGCCACCACTCTCTCCTGTGCTCACCTCCGTGTCTGACAACTGTCAGATCCAACTGCCCATCCGAGGGTCGATTATTTTGTAGACTGCTCAAGATGAGTGATTCTGTCTTTGTGCTCCTAACATCTGTCTAGCACAGCCTAACTCGTGGAAGGCACAAAAAGAAGTTTTGAGTTGAATTTGTGAGTTGAGGGTGGCCAGAGTGAGAAATACTTTGAGTTTGGCCCGTATCCTGTGGCTCTCTCATGCGCTTAGCGCCCAGACACCCCGCTTACTTTAGAGGGAAATGTGGATAAGTGAAGATACCAAGGTATAGGACATAAAGGAATATGGCAACATCATTGAAGTTAGGAAACATCCAGAGCTCGTCTTGGTGCCTCTGAGAGCTCAGTGCCACAGAACAGCAGGTTAGATGGAGCTTAAGGTCCCCGTTTTCGTGGAATTGCTAAGTGCATGTATTTTTGCATCCCATATGCCCATTTGTTCTTTCTTCAACTCTTTATGTGTCAGTGTTAACGGGGAGGAGGAGAAGGAGGAAGGGACAGCCTTGTCCCATCTGTTGTTCCTTTTCTAATGTCACCACTGAAAACAAGGATTCCCAAGACTTTTGCCATCCCTGTTCCCATCTCTTATGTTTCTTACCACTGACTAATGCCACTGACAAAAATAATTTATAAACTGGTAGCATGGGGGGAAATTAAACTCTACAATATCTTCTAGGAATTTATCTTACAACTGCGGATAAGGTTGCACATTGCAGCATTGTTTGTGGGAACAGTCTGTGTGTCCACTGAAACAACTGTGGTCCAGCCACGCAGGGGAACATCTGCAGCTGTAACAGAAGGCAGGGAAGGCCCATGGGGAAAGAGCTCCATTCTGTGTTGTCCAGAGGAAAAAGTAAAGTACAGAGCAATATATATCTCATATGCATTTTTATGCAAGAAAGGCAGAGAAAAATAAGAATATATATTTGTATCACTTATAAATGCATTAAGAGATGCTGGACAGACACCAAAGAGCCAATAAAATGTTGTTCTGTGGTGTCGGGGGGACATGGGGAGGGCAGGGACAGGGTGCATGAGCCAGATTTCTCAGTGTGTCTCTCTTTACAGTATCTTGATTTTTTGAACCATATGGATATATTACCTTTCAAAAAATTACACACAAATAACAATATCTATAATGTGATTTTAAAATCTAAAGTTACATAAATGGGGTAATTATTCATTTGCAATTAAAACCAAACCACTCGCCAGAGGCGTTTGCCCAGCCTGAGTTCCCTAAGAGCTTTCACAGACCTTTCATCTTTATAAGGAGGGAATGGGCTTGTCTAGTGACACGTATCTGGAAAGTCAGGACTGGAACTCCTGATGCCCAACTCAGGACTCAGAGCATCACAAAACGGAAGCAGTGAATAGGTTACTTCCCTTCGGCAGATGGATACCAGACCGATATGCATGTACAGGCACCAAAAGAGCATCCTTGAAGTTAAGACCAGTATCTTGTGTCTTTTTACGCTTTTTGTTTTGCTTCATGTCTTCATGATCTTTTGGGAGTCCATGTCCAGTTAGGTCCCGCTGGTCATCTCATGTGACCGTGGGCCCCTTTAGTCTAACTTCCTCTGTGCACAGTGGTCACCACGCAACCCCTGAGACTGGGGGTGGGGGGTCGGGTGAGCAGGGCCAGCCTGCTCGAGTCAGGGCAGCTCCGTTGGCTCAGGCAGGCCTCAGACAGGAGGGCCAGGGGCTCCCAGTCCTTGTCTGTAAGTCCTGCTCTGGAGCCAGCTCACAGGCTAATTGTTCTAACTGTTCACCCACCGACTCCGGGCAGCTGCCTGTGGGCTGTTCCTGAGTGTCTTCGCTGTGCAGATGGCGCAACACATCATCATGTTCTCCACGAGGACTGAAATCTGGCTCACTTGGCATAGGTTTTGTATTAATACTTGGCTAACATGATTTAGTTGTGCTCCTAGTAGATGATGAAGACCCGGTCAGCCTGAACACGGTCTCTTTCTGCTAAAATGCGGTCACGTCTATCTCCTAGACCAGCCTGGAAGAGGGCTCCCCAGAGCTGTTTTTCTCTAGGATACAGGGGAGCTGCACCCTCGGCTTCTGTCCCAGGAAGCCCCAAAGACATTGCCAATCCATTTGTCAGCTTCACACCTGATGGGAGAACAGCTTTGCTCTAAATAACTATTATGGTTTTGTTTGTTTTCCTCAGACTGTGTAAAATTTTTCCATAATTGCGTACCTTTCTGCGTTGGCTGCTCAAAACACAGATTTGTATTCCAGTATTGATAATTACGTAGATTTTGTATTCTTAATGGTCTTCCTTCCTGGGCCCCCCATCTTCCTGTTCTATCCAGACTATTCCTAGTCCTTATTTGTTTTTTCTTTTAAAAAATGTACATTGTAGTTTATTGCGTATTCTCACAAGCAGCCACAAATTCCTTTTGGAACCAGTCTCAATATAAGCAAAGAAGCAAATGTGGTGTCTTAGGTTCTTCTGTACTTGACCTGTTTTGTTTTGTTTTTTACCTTGTCTCTAGAACAGAGGTCAGCAAACTTTTTCTGCAAAGGATCAGATAGTAAAAATTTCAAGTTTTTTCATCTTGTTTCAGCCATTAAAAAAATATCAAAACTGTTCTTTTTATAAGTTATACAAAATGAAGTGGCAGGCAGGATATGGCCTGTGGACCATAGTTTGCTAACGCCTGCTGCAGAGCCCTGTTGCGTTTCGGACACTTCTAAGAAAGAGGAGACGTTCCAGTTAGCAGCCACACACGGTGCTTAACCCGGAGTCCATTTTATTCAAGATACAGTCACACAGTCAAGATTCACGTGTTCCCTGGGAATATTGGACCTGGGACTGCATGAAGGCAGGAGAAAGCTCTGGAACAACAAATCTCTATTTCTTCCTTCCCCGGAAGATTTGCGATCCCTTCAGGTTGAGGCGTGAAAGACTCCCTACAGTTCTTTCATAACATCCAGGCAGCAGATTGTGGACTCCCTTACTTTTTAAAGAAACATCTTTATTAAATCAGTTAATACAAAACTGTCATAAAATACGTGTAAGATATAAGGAATTAATGATACAATGAGTAACACACGTGCCTCCACCCGGCTTATTAACAAGCAAGAGAACACGTTATTTTCAAGTTTCCTTCGTGCTCTGCCAGGGCGGAGATGGCTGCGTGGTGTCATCGTTTCCTTGCTTTTCCGGAGAGTTTCACCACAGGTGTTTGTATCCCTAAACAGATACAATTGTTGTGCTTCATATAGATGGAATAACGCTGGATGAGTGCCAGCTGGCTTTTAGTTTCCCGCACCTCACGTTCCTGTGGTAGCCATCATTTGCTCGGTTTCACCGCAGTTCCGTATTCCACTCTGTGGGTGTACCACAGTTGACTTATCCATTCTGCTGTTGAGGGGCATTTAGCTGGTTTCCAGTGTTTTGTTACTATAAGCAGGACTGCTGTGAACCTTCTTGTATGTGTCTGTTGGTCCTTGTGGGCAAGAATTTCTCCTGGGAATAGATTAGAAGTAGAATGGCCATTTTTGAATTTTCATTTTATTGCTCACACTAGTAGGAAGCATCTATGCACCAGACATGGCTTAGCGGTGATTGGTGGGCCTGTGGGTCCCAGATCCCGTGCCTGAACTCCCATTGCCATGACGACCCTAGACAGATGCTGCCCTTGTAACTCTTGCACCCTGAGCTGGAGACGGCTCCTGTAAGGTAAGGAAAATCACACCTCTGCTCATGGTTCCTAAGCAGCCTTGATGTTTCACTTTGTGCCCTTTCTTTTGGTGGCAGGGTGTGTATTTGGTGTGTCGTTAGGCTTTGCAGAGATCGTATGTTCCATATCGCATTTCTTTTATGCTCCATAGAAAGCTCTACCTTGGCATAAAAGGGTACAGCATAAATCAGAATATCCTTTTACCAACTGGTGAAAGGGACCATTTAACACTCGAACAAGTATAAATGGATGTTACTCTTATACTGTATAGATATATTTGAAGTGCATTCACCTTCACTTTTTCCTTTCTAGAGCCTATATTTCTTTTCCTTGGTGTATTTCTTTTGCAAGGTTGGTTTCCTCCTGGCATTTGTAGAAAACCAATAACATGTGATGTTAGCTTTGCGCTCACCTGGGATCCAGAGGCCAAATGGGTAGACTTTGTTGGCACTTGGGCCCTGCCAGGACACCTGTCTGGGTCTGTTCTCCCCTGGGAGGTGGCACACCGCTTTCTCCTGACTTCTCCTTCTGCCTTCACTCTCCTCTTCTTCAAATTCTACCTGTCCGGCCTCTGACTTCCCCAGGGTTTACAATGAAGGGTGGGAATGGCCAGTGGGGAAAAGGGTTTGGGGCAGGGTGGTTCTTCGACCCCTGAAAGTCTGTCATATATGGGGTCAACCTGAAGATCTGGTGTGATTCCCAGAGGGAAAGGCAGGGTCCATTTTATGGGAGTCTTAGAGGGTTCTGTCTGGCCCATTCAAAGACAACAAAAATGCATCACCACATCCTCCTATATAGTAAGATTGGGAAAATTCAGCAGCAGCCTACTGGAAGGACCTAATTTCGTGACTAAATCAAAATTTCTACGTTGATCTAAGTAGAAGAGAATGATTCAAGGGAAGCGATGAAAAGTAATTCAAAGTAAATGTGCCGCTAAGGGTGCACGGATGTGTACTTGTGTGGGTGGAGGTGTAGGCAGGGTCGTTGCTCTTACTGGGGCATATGCAAAATTTGGACTGACTAAAATTTAGTAAGCTAGCTGTTCTTTCAGTACTCTCACAAACCGTCATCGAAAATGTTAAACACCAAACTGTTTTGCTCCAACACACGTTTTTGTAATGCAGGTTAGCTCCTGTGCTATCGTGATCCTAAATAACCGGGGGGGGGGGGGGTTTGTCAGTATAACGTGCGAGTCCAGTGTTCCCAGCATGTTAATGTTTTGCAGTGACGCACAAATCCAGCAGCACTCTGTGAATCTTGAATAGTCCGATGAGGCGTCCAGCACCACTGAGACATTCCCGCGTTCACCCTGCTCCTGCAGTCTGGATTTGTGGGTGTCAGACCCTGCCCCTTGCACCAGCCCCCACAGGATGTGACACACACAACAAGGATAGCCCCTCTGAGGCCCGTGGGGAACGGACCTACCCAGCACCTGACACAGGCCAGTCCTCAAAAACTATTTGCTGACTGGTTAACTTAATTTATCGAAATTTTAAGAGGAGTGTTGACCTGAATTCTGAAAGATGGAATATTTGGTTGAAAAACAGGGATTTTTTTTTAAATGCCAAATCCTAGGGAAAAGAAATCAGTAAATAGTTTTATTTTGTCTTGAAATTGTTGTACTAACATTATTATTAAATATGCAATAGCTATGGTGTCACATATCAAAATTCTTTATGTTATCAGTAGATACTAATTTTTCTAAATCTTTTTTGAAGTTCTTTGACTGCATTATGTTTTCTAGGGAGAATTTTGTTGAGCGGGAGAATCTTGAAATCCAGTCTGTAAGTGCTTTGTATCGAACACCTGCCTTGGGCACAGAGCTCCGCTAGGCGCAGGTGCGGTGGGGATGGGAGAAAGTGCGTGACCCAGCCACTGCCCCAAGACCACCGAGAACGAAAGTTGCCCAGAAATTAATTAACCTATGTTTCCTTGTTGAGGGTAGTAAGTGGAGAGGCCTGTGGATAGGCTTGTTTCACTTCTCGGTCTGACACTTACTGTGTCTGACATGGTAGGCCAACTACTTTGCTGTGCCTCAGTTTTCCCATCTGTAAAATACAAATAAGAGCATGATTTTGATGGCACTCAGAAGAGAAATGCATGTGCCTGGCGTGTATAGAACATGCAGTGAAATGCTGACCGTTATTTTTAGCATGGGCTTGACTCTCGATTCGGCTGTGTCCTGTTTCCTACTCTCAGTCCTATGACATCATCAGACAAAAATCAATACTATCCTGACCAAGAAATGATTCTTGTTTGGCTTTTCAAAGGCTACGACTTCATCCTTAAGCGCAGGCCTGTGCGTGAAGGTGAAGCCCTGGGAGGGATAACCGGCACCCGGGGTGGCCTTGGCAGACTTGCAGGGGGGAAAACATCAGGTGACTTCCGTCGGCTCCCTTTGTTCCTTTGGGTTTATTTCAGTCCTCTGAGTCTCTGATGCCTAATGCAAGCCTGGCACACAAAAATCAGTAATCGGAGTACAATCGTAAGACAAATGGCTCTTTCCAAGTGGGGGAGGGGAAGCTGGGATAAAGCCTGTCTCTCGGTTATCCTGGGTTATTTTTAGAGAGGAGAAGCCCACCCTCAGGTAATCACTTATCCTTCTTGGGTTATGGCCTGGGACTGGCTCAGACGTGACTTGTAGCCACCGTACCCGGAATACCCCGGCTTCCTCGTTTTGGTTTCTTGCCAGCTGCCTTCCCTTAAGTCACTACTGGTCACTGACCTCTTCCCCAGAAAAGTGCTTAAGAGGCCTCTGAACATGAAATGATTTCTACACTTGCTTTTACTCAGGAACTTCAGAGTTCCCTCATTTTGACCGGCCGGCCGGCATAAAAATCAAACAGTGCTTGGAAGTGACTTTATTGGTGTCAGGTTACAAAGTGTCCATAGTTTCTGACAAGGAAACATTCTCCTGAGAAGTGTTGGTTTGTGCCAAGTCTTGTTATCTTGAACAACTTGGTTACTGGTCCTGAAATTGAGCATGTGCTTGAAATGACAAGAGGGAGTTTATAGGACAAGGAGACAGGTTAGCCTCAGCCGTCCCCGGGTCAGGGACCGCTTTCCTTCAGAACCTGAAATAGGTGTTTCAGCCCAGAAGCCTTTCTGGCACAGCTGGACTTACGCATGGGAGAGGGTGTGTGCTGCACCCCAGAGAGGTGGGAAGAGGGACAGAGATGTGGACCCCAAGTCGCCAGTGACACTGCCATTGTCCTGGCAGCTTAGAAGCAGCTGCCACCGCAACTGCTGCATCCTACTCCCATGATGGCCGAGACCAAAGGTGGGACTGGCTGAGCTAAATATAATTCGTTTTCCACAGTGAGACTTTCACCCCATACCGAAGAAGAGAGGTGTGCACTCAGACTGGGAATGATTAGGCGATGTGCTCAGCCGCCTGGTCCAGTCTGAGTCATCCCAGGTGGTGCAAATCTCCAGCACTCTGGAGTAAAACCAAAGGTAGACTTTTGCCCGCTCCGTTACAGAGGACAGCCCTGGGTGTCTGATCAGACACGTTTCATTTTAGGAAATTGCTCTTTTATGTTAGTCTGAGGGAGCTTATCATGGGGACAGTTTGTGGCCAGGGACTGTAGCCTTTTCTGGTCTGGGAATCTGAGATCCTGACACTGTTTTGTGACTACATGCCCTTGAGGTTTGGAGGATCAGGTTTGGGGAGTAAAGGTTTAGGGACACCAAGACCCCTCCCAGGTTGTCAGAATCCCGTCTTAACGTGCTCTGCACAGGCACATTGGAGGTCTGAGTCGAATTTAAAAGAAGGGGCTGGGCACCCAGGTCGTTCACCCTTTTCTAAAAGAGGAGCGCGTGAGCTTTGCATTGCAGATGCGATTTTTATTTTTAAACGCCTTGAGTGATGGCGTGAGCAGTGACGCATTTTGCAGCCAGCTAATCTGTATTGTGTAAAAACACACAAACCACAAATTATTTTTAAAAGGGAAGAAAGCAAAAGAACAGATGCGGCGAACTCCTGTGTCACGTGAATGGAGGGAAAAACTCCAGCAGCATTTCTGAGCAACGGCAGAGGGAAGACCAGCAGGCCGGGCCGGGCAGGAAGTCCCGTCTGCTTGCTTCTGGTGGAGATGACACTTTTCTTTGTGTCTGATGTTCAGGACATTGACCTTGTCCATCTTTGTGTGCATATATTTCTTCTTTTTTTAAATTGATTTTTTTAACAATTGTATATATACTGGAAAGTACAGCAACCAGAAGCGTGCAGTATTATCACAAAGCAAGCCAGCCTGAAGCTGAGGCAGGAGAACCTGACCCGTCAAAGCCTAGCTCTTACTCAACACACCTGAGTTATGAAAGTCATAGCCTATCATGTAACCCAGCTCCTCTTACATTTTTTTTTTTAAACTGACATTAAAATCTAAGAAGTGACAGAAATGGTACTTCTTGGATCAGGATTAGAACTAAATTGTGTTTTCATGAATGCAATCAGAGACCTTTTGGGTCAAGAAACACACAGCATCAGAGTGGGAAGCTTTGTGCAAATGTCACAGAATGTGCTTATGCAAACCTAGATGGCACAGCCCAGTATGCACCTAGGCCACAAACCTGCACAACATGTTACTGTACTGAATACCACAGGCAACTGTAACATAATGGTATTTGTATACCCAAACATAGCTAAATATAGAAAAGGTACAGTAAAGATATGGTATAAAAGATAAAAAAAAAAAAATGGTGACCTACATAGGGCACTTACCATGAGTGGTGCTTACAGGTCTGGAAGTCGCTCTGAGTCAGCCAGTGAGTGGTGAATGACTGTGAAGGCCTAGGATGTTACTGTGCACTACTGTAGACTTTGTAAACACTATGCTCTTAGGCTACACTAAATTTATTTTTCAAATAAAGTAACTGTGCCTCGATGTTACAAAGGCTACCAGTCACTAGGCGATAGGAATCTTTCAGCTCCATTATGATCTTATGGGACCACTGTCGTATATGCAGTTTGTCATTGACCACAACATTGTTATGCCAGTGTGTGACTATACAATTCTTATTTGCTAATTAATAAGTAAGTAAAGAAACTCACAAGATGTGTGAAGGCGAGCAGGGTGCTCTTTGGGGCATCACATACAACGTAGAGCACTTAAATGCTGGAATATCCAGTACCTTCCCTGAAAATCAAAAGGAAAGCTTTAAAAGGTTATGCATTCTGTATTCCTTGGAACATGGGGACAAGATGAACCTCATTTGTCAATACGCAATTTCAGATTGATCGGCCCTTTGGCCTTCTTCTCCCCTTCCCCGGAGGCCTCAGCGAGAGCCATCTTCCTGGGCACCAGTTGTGGTCTCTCTGCTGAAGCCACCTCCGCTTCCTTGGGGGCCTGATGTCCTGCTGGGCTGCAGCCAGAGCAGGGTTTTAATGGTGGGATGTGGTGCCCGTCTAGATGTGCAGACAGCCCTTTACAGTGAGGGGCAGGACCACGGAGGAGAACCAGGACGAGCCTCTCCTCCCCTTCACGGCAGCGAGGCGCAGTAAACTTTGCCGATAGGCCCCACGATTTCATACTCGCCCAGCCAGTCCAAGCGGGATGTGCAAGTTCTGCATATGCCTTTGCCTGGAATCTGAACCCAGAAATGCGGTTTGTCCTCAGAAGATGGGAGAGGGGAGCTCTTCTGCTCTCTTAGAAATATTAAGAAAGTGCTTTAGAAATTGCTGTGTCTTGCCACCGCTGGGCACAGACTGCCTCAGACCCGTCTATCCAGGGTGGCCCTCGCCAACAGTTTCCCTTTGGGTATCAGGAACCTGAGTTAACTTGGTTTTCCAGGGTGGGGACTGTCTCAATGAGAAGAATTTTCTAGGAGGGGAGATATAAAGGTTATTATTAAAAGCTTATGACTTCTGAAACGCCCAGGAGTTTCTTCTCAGGCTTCCCAGGCAGCCTGGGCCAGCCCTGCAAAGCCTTTGGGGCAGGAGCGAGGTCAGGAGCACAGACTGCAGGAGGACAAGCCGGCTCAGGGACCCTTTCCCCTCTCCTGGCTGGGTGGTCGCACTCTCTCTGAATCTCAGCTGCTTCCTCTCTAAAAGGGATCAGACCTCTTGCTTTAGCACATGCTGAGGCACTGGGCAGACCACTTCAAAAGCCGTGGTGCACCCCCAACAGTGAGGGAGGCAGGGAACACTTCCTCTGGGGGGAGGGAGCTGCCAGCACCAGAACGGAGGGGCTGTGGGTGCAGCCTGGGCAAAGCACCTCAGTGACTGTGATGAGCTCCCCTCCTACCTGTTGAATGGGTTGTCCTGATGACCAGCCCTAATGCATGCCCCACAGGGCACCTGGCCCTGTGCAGGCATGTATAAATCATAACCATTATGTATTACCTTGTAAATCTCAAATTCTTCCTGCTCCCTTCTAAGATTTATGGATATTTTTTCCTGCATTACATTTTTTCAAGCGTGTTCAATTTTGCTCAAGCTAAGAGCCCATTTCTACGAAGAAAAACTTAGTTTAAGGGAATCATTACCCGTACCATCCAGTTTTCTTGCAAGGACACTGTGGGGTGCTAGATTTGTCCTTCAGAACATTCCTGTTGGGAGGTTGGCATGGGGAGGATATGTGTGTGTGTGTGTGTGTTGTCAACACTCAGATTACCAAATTTCCCAGGCCGGATCCCTCTGCAAGATGCTTATTCATCACAAAAGGAAAAGCAGGCGCTTTCCACTGGAGACACCTGGTAGACATCCCCTTAACCAGATAACCAGAGTTGAAATCACCTGTAATGGGACATGTTGGTCATTGTCCTGTATCTCCTGATACAGTGCCCTGAGAAGAGTACAATCTTAAATCTGTGGTAGTTTTGTCAAAAATACAGAATCAGAATTTAATCAGAAAGGAACAACCAACAAACCCAATCCGGGAGACAGTCTACAAGTAACTGGACCTTAAAATATATGAAGGTCATGAAAGATAGACTGAGAAACTGCCCCAGATCGGAGGAGACTAAGGAGACACGGCAACTAAATGCCATGCCGGGTCCTGGATGGGATCTTGGACCAGAAAAACAACCTTTGTGGACAAATGGTGAAATATGAAAATGGGCTGTAGAGTAGTCAATACTGTTGTGTCACCATTAGTTTCCTGGTTTTAATAATTGTCCTATGTTTCATAAGATGTTAACTTTGCGGGGAGCTGGGTGAAGGGTTCCAGTACCTCCTCCACACCAGGGTATGGAGAAGAGCAGGAAAGGTCTGTACTAGGTTCAGATCTTTTCTCTGATGACTCTAGCTGAGTGCCACAGGGCAGGTGCCATTACTTTTCTGAGCCTCTGTTTCCTAATCTGAAAACAGGGATGAACTTCCCACCTCCTGGTGTCACTGTGAAGATAAATGAGGTGCTGTGTGTAACCCACTGTAGGCGACGTCCCCTCCCTCCCTCCCCACTTCCCCAATTATAAGCCATCAATTTGTCTTCCTTGCCCTGGCCCTTCCCCTGACCTACCCTTTATCTCTGCCAACCCCCACCTGGCACCCTCTCGGGTGGTATTTTCAGAAACCTGTAGGTGCATTTGCTGCCAAGGTCCAGAAAACAGGTTCTACAGATGAGAAACTCTCCCTCTGGTTCTCGTTGGGTAGAGCCTGAGGTAGGATTGAGCCCTGCATCCCGCCTCAGCTGTCTTTTTTTTTTTTTTTTTTTTTTTGCCAGTTCTGGCTTCATTTAGGATTCTCATTCAAAGGGTTCTAGCTCCCTGGGACTCACAGCGTGGTCCTCAGACCAGCAGCATCACCTGAGGGTTTGTTAGAAATGCAGCATCTCCAGCCCCACCCCACACCCATGGAACTCAGGATCTACATGTTGCCAGGCTCCCCAGGGGATTCACGATTCAAGTTTGAGAAGTTCTGTGAGGACTCCATATGGAAGTTGGTTTCCAGCTGAGAGAACAATTTGCTACCTCATCGCCTGCCTCTGCAGTAGAGGGCGGGTCGAGAAGTGAGTGTGAGAGCTGAGAGACGTGAGCATGGGTGGGAAAAGTCTGCAGGACACGCGTCATTCCAGACCAGGCCCTCGTGTGGAATTCTCTCCTGCAGACTCTTCAGGGGCCTGAGATCCTGCTGACAGCCTGGAATTTCAGCCAGGGCCTCTGCATAGATCTTGCCCGGGAGGGGCTATTTATTTTCTGCGGAGACTTAGGTTTTTCACCCCGTTTGCTAGCCTGTGCCAAACATGCCTGGAGCCTCCACGCGGTAAACATTTGCTGCCAGACCAACTCCTAACCAGGGCTGTAGCCTGGTTCTGGGGGTGATAGGGCTGCATCCAGGCACTGCGAGTGTGCCCATGGGAAATGAACAGCACAGATTGCGTTTAAATGATAGAACTTTTGTGGCAAGACCTAATAACTCTCAGCTTGATGCAGGTGCCGAACAGCCTGTTTTTAAACTAAGCTAACATTTCTTGGATGACTCAGTGTGCCCGAGAACTGAGCCATGTGCTTTATGTGCTTTGTGTTTAACCTTCACCATAGCCTTATAAGGTGAAACTAGCACGAGCCCCATTTTATAGCCCTTAGAAAGGCTAATGCGGCCCAAGCACATGTTGCTTGTATGCAGAGCTGGGATGTGAACCCAGAATTCTCTGATTTAGAGCCCAGCTGTTGAACCCTGTGCTGTGCTGAGCCCAGTCCCTGCCCGGTGTCTGAAGGAGGACGGCCAAACCAGGGCCTTCTTCAAGGCAAGGCGGAGGTGATGGCCCTCTGACAGAGGCGACGGTCTCTGTGTTTGCCCTGGATTAACCACCCGCCAGGCCCCTCTGCTGGCAGGGCTCTCAGGTGGGGCTGGATGTGCTGGTGGTCACTCTTGGCATGTCAGGGACAAATACTGGGTTCTGGGTTTGGGTCCCTGGTTCCCACAGAGGGAAGAGTTCCAGGCCTGGAGACCTGGGGGCAGAAAGTCCTCTTTTTATATGGTAAACAGTGCCCGTCATAGTGCAGCTCCCACGTCCAGGCTTTGCACAGTAGCTCTGAAGTGTGCATGTCCCGGGCTCTGGGGTAGTCGTGGAGTGGGCTGCACAGGGACAGGAAGTGGCTCGGGAAAGCACCGTAGGTCGTGCCCCACACCACGCAGTCACTGTCCCTGTTCTGCGGTCATTTTCCTCCCTTTTCCCTTCCCTGTCTGCCAGATGAGCAGGCGAAAGCAGAAAACCACCAGAAACTCTAAATTAATACCTGTCCGGTTTGGTTTATCCTTTTTTCCCCAGGAGTTCAGTGCGGGAGAGGCTGGTGTTTTTAAAACTCTGGTTCTCTTTTAGACTCAGCTGAAAGGCTCGGAGGTAATTAGCTGTTATGGAAAGACTGCATCGTCATTTTAAAAAGCTGCCTTGTGGGAGTAATCATTATCTGTTGTGGGACAGGAACACCGCGGTAAAAATAGACCCCAGACCCTCCTTTGCAGGAGCTAAAAGAAAGTATAATGAAAATTAGGCAGTGGGCCAAAAGCTGCCACTCTCTCAATTTTTAATTGGAAAAAGTGTCATAAAAAATACGTTTTCCTGTGAAAATCTAGAGGATTCAGAAAAGCAGAAATGATAAAGAAAAATCACCCATAATACTGCCACTCAGAGTAACTGTTCTTAGTGCCTCAGCAAACGCACTTCCAGTCTCTGTTTCCTGTGCTCATGAGTAAATGTTGATTTATATAAAATTGAGATCATGCTCATGTATGATTTTATAAACCACTTTTTTTTACTCAATAATATTTAGTCTTTCCCTATGTCATTAAATGCCCTTTTAAGTAGCATTTAAATGGCTGCATAGGATGAAGGCATCATAATTTATCTAAGAGTGGCAGCAATGGACATGATGAAGAGGAGGAGGAGGAGGAGAGAGACGAGTGACTTCTGTGTAGGACTTGCTGTAAGCCGGCACTGTTCTAAGCTTTACATATAAACCCACTGTATCATCACACAGCCCTATGAGATAGGTGCTGTTATTATTCCCACTTAATTTTTGTTGTTTGACATTTAAGCTTTACTGTTTTTATATATATATATTTTTAAACTCTGTAATAAGCATATCTTTATGGACACTTTTATTGTCCCATAGGTTGATACTGGGTCAAAGGAGATGCATAGTTTGAAGCTTTAGTCCATGTTCCCAATTGTCCCACAGAATGAATCTCTACTATCTGTCTCTCTGTTCCTCTTCCTTTTTGTTTGGTCTGGAGGTGGCCTTGTGGTGGCCTGTGAGGTGAGAGAGGGTGATTCTCTGATGTCTGCTGAACATGGGAGCTTGTGACCTGGAGATCTGGAGAGGGAGCAGGTCTTTAGTTGCTGGGTTCTCCGGGGCCTGCTTGTGTGGTTAACTCCAGTGTCTCGATTTAGTGCCTCCCAATTAGACTGAGAATTCCTTATGAGCAAGAACCATTTTTCACGTGTCTTCTCATAGCTCAGTGTTGTACATACACAGTATACTTGTTCTATAAACATTTGCTGATTGAGCAAAGAGGAGGAAAACAGTAAATATGGGTGGATTTTATTAGTGGCAGAAACAGATTTTGGAGGGGGTAGAATCTGACCATTCCCTGGGCCAAACCCCTTTGTAGATAGCCCTTTGGGTTGTGTGGGTTTGGGTCATTTGCCCCGTAAGTGAGCTCCTGACCTTGCCTTGGGGTGCCCCATGTGATTCAGGGCCATCTGACCCTCTGGGTACTTTGCAGCTGCCCCTGGCACAAGCTGAGAGGATCATAGCAAAGTCTACAGGTATCCCGAGCCTGGCAGACAGATAGGGCTCACCTGGGCTGCAGAGCCTGGGGCTGCTGCTCTCCTGGGTACACCTTCCCCCAACCCCTCATATTCTGGAGGGCCTCCCTCCAGTTCCTGAAGTGGTTAGAAATTATTGTTTGACAGTGGTTTTTAAAAAAGAAACTTGGAGGCTGGGGCAGTGGCTCATGCCTGTAATCCTAGCACTCTGGGAGGCTGAGGCGGGAGGATCGCTTGAGCTCAAGAGCTGGAGACCAGCCTGAGTGAGAACAAGACCCCATCTCTACAAAAGATAGAAAAGTTAGCTGGGTGTGGTGGCATGTGCCTTGTAGTCCCAGCTATTTGGGAAGCCGAGGTGGGAGGATTGCTTGAGCCCAGGAGTTGGAGGTTGCAGTGAGCTGTGATGACTACACTGTACTGTAGCAGCTAGGGTGACAGAGCGAGACCCTGTCTGAAAGAAAGAAAGGAAGGAAGGAAGAAAGGAAGAAAGGAAGAAAGGAAGAAAGAAAGAAAAGGGAAGGGAAGAAGGGAAGGGAGGCGAAAAATGAAGGGAAAAGGGAAGGGAACTTGGGACACTGTAGCAGATGTTTGTTGATGACTTCCTGGGTACCAGATCCTGTGTTTAATGCTGGAGATGAGGGACAAATAAATTGTGGCCATTGCCCTCTAGGACTAGTGGGGGTGGGGCAAGGAGAACATCTTGGAATCATAAGTTAGGGCGAAAGGTTAGCTGTGCATACAGCCAGGGGCAGTGGTCCCAGCTCATTTCTGTTTGCCACCATTGGCCTGTACGTATAGTCCCCCCAAAAACCACATCAATTCTGTTTGGAAAGGAGGTGGGCGGGGGAGGGGGCCAGCAACTGACAGAGTCAAGACAAATGCACGTCACATTTCATCAGGAACAAAAGCTGAGAACAAGGTTTTGGAGGTGGCATTGGTATGAGCTTTTTGTCACTCACTTCTGTATTGGGATTTTCTTCAAAATGAGAATGTAGTCATGTATTATTTGTGTAAATAAAATAATTTAAAAGACAATGTAAGGAAATAATTAGTCTTTGTCTCTGGGCTCTTCAAAGACTCATATCCTTTCAAAGCTATCATATCCAAGTCATTGCAGCGTGATTGTTTTGCGATGAGGAAAACGTGGCCACATGGCTCCTGTTTTACAAGGGAAAGGAGGGAGTTGCCTGTAAAATATTTCTGGCCTCTTGAGCTTTGTAAGAGTTTCACATTTCCTTGCCCACGCAGCCCTCAGGTTTTGGGTCCTAATGTTGTGTTGGGAAGACTGAAAGTGTGGTCCTGCATGTGATCGGGAAAACTGAGCAGGTTACAAGCTTGCAGTGTGATTCTTTTCCCTCAGATGAAGTGGCATTCGATTTTTAATTATGTATTTAACTTTCGAAAACGGTACGAAATTCCCAAAGTGAGCAAGGAGGTGCGGAGTGAATAGCAAGCGTAAACCAGGTCTCTGGCTATTTTTAAAGTTCCAGTGCCTCAGCAGAGTGGAGTTTTCTGCAAAGAGGGGACCAGAGTAGCAAAGAGTGGCACAGACAAAATGCCATAGAAACTCTCTCTCCCGGATTCTGGGGTAATGGGGCCAGTGACCTAAATAAGGGCAGGAATCTGCCGAGGACAATGAGCTCCGGCTGCCTGGTCGGGCTGAATTGAGGCCGCTGTGTCTTCCATTCACACGCGGGCCCTGCGTGCATTCAGGCCCCAGACAGCATGTAGGCCGCTGCTCCATGCCAGACAGACCGCCCCAGACCCGCCTGCGGAAGGTCTCCTGGCGCGAGGAGCTTGGCTGAAGGTTGAGGGATAACAGTGCTAAACCCCTGACCAGAGACACTGGCTAAGAAATAGGATTTTATCATAAGAATCCCCCAAAATGAGCAAATGTCTTTGGGCTCCAGTGCTAGTTCCGAAAGAACAGTTCCTGGTGGACTATCTACAATGCTGCCGTCCAGCTGAAACACGATGTGAGCCATGCATGCAGCTGTAAATTTTCTAGTAGCACATTTTTAAAAGGTAAGAAAAAACAGGTGACATTAATTTTAATATTTTTATTTAATCCATTATATCCAAAATATTAACATTTATGCACATAATATAAAAATATTTTATATTTATTATTATGGAATCCAGTGTGTGTTGTACCCTGAACAGCACATCTCAGTTCAGACCCACCACGTTTCCGGTGCCCGTTAGCTGTGTGTGGCTCGTGGCTCCGAATCAGACATTCTAGAAGCTGTATCACTCAGCACCTCACAGAGCGAAGTTGGAAAGCTGCAAGGCTGCTGCCTGGGCCCAGGAAATCACTGCATCTGATGCAGGCTCCTCCTAGCACTCATCTGCCATTTTTGAAAAAAGCCTTATACCTTAATAAGTTATAGGTAATAGTAATTCTATACATTTTCACAGGCTTTTCCGTATGCAGGACATTTCAGTATGTTCTCCTTTGCACAAAACTTTGCGAAGGAGGCAGGCAGGTCCCATTCCTTTGGCAAACATTTACTGAGGGTCTGCCAGGTGCTCAGTCCTGATTCTCATACAGCTCTGGCATTCTTGGAGCTCAGAATCTAATGGAAGAGAAAGACAAATCATCGTGTCAGCGTGGTTAGCATGGTAGTGGGAATATGAGCGGGGCTGTGGAAACACATGAGAAACACCTTCATCTGCAGAAGATGTCAGGGAGGTTCTTCAGAGGAGGGTTATCTGAGTAGAAAGATGCAGAATGAGGAGCCCTCTGTTAGAATGGGGGTGGAAGGAAGGATGTACGTTGTGAGTATAGTCCATTCGGGTTAGAACTTCTGAACCTTGTCCACTTTACAGCCCAGACAGGTTAGGTCACCTGCTTGAGATCCTCGTAGGCATTCACAGGAGATGGGCCTGGGGCCCAGGAGTTGGGCTGGTCATGCCTAGCGCAGCAGCCCATCTGGAGAAGGTGGTTGCGTGGGCGAGGCCTTTAGGAAGGCAGTGGGGGTGGGAGGGGTCCTAGCCTGGAGCCTGCTTGATCAGGTAACCTCAATTCCAGGGTCCTTTCCTGCCTGCAGCCACCATTTTGGGTTTTGAAATCTGAAGGAAGTATTTTGCACGCGATTCTGCCGTGTAGTCACGCTGAAGTGCGGTAAGGATATGTGCTTGAAGTGCTGTTTGTAAAGTGTTTCTATTCTAGTAATCCTGGAGTCTTAGGGGTGAAATACCACTTCTTGGGTGTTTTGAACCCCAGGTGAACTGGCTGCCCATCTGGGATCTCAGTGCAGGGTTTTTATAACCCAGACAGGGAGCTGGGCTCTTGCCTTTTGTCCACACAAGGCCCTCGGCCACCATCAGAGCAGAACAGAGACAGCACCCGCCCGAGGCCTGCTGCCCTCCAGGAACGGTGCCTCCTCTGTACTCAGCAGTTTTTATTTTTATCTCATCAGCGTGTTCCTCCTTTTGAAGTGTGAATCCTAGTGACCCGAATGAGCTGTCTGTCTGGGCCTGGGCCAAGAGGACCAGGTTACTCAAGTTCAGCGGCGACCCTGGGCAGGGATGGCTGGGATGCTGGTTCCTGTGTGGCTGGGTGGGGGTGGGGCGGACGGGCTCACCCGGGCCAGGAGCACAGGCGGCTGCCAGACTGACGAGCCCTCAAACCGGGATGGCTTTATGCCAGAAATAAACTGGGGCCTGTATTATTCCTCCTCCCTCATCCCTTTCACAGCGGCCCTTTAAAAAGAGTAAGCAGAGTTTGCACAGTTTAGATGTTAATATTTAGAAATGCAAAATTAAGCTTGTGTGCCTCTCAATGTTTGGCTGGAGACAGCTCAGGCCCCCTGTGTGGGGCTCTGCTGTGCTTCCGTCTGTGTTAGTGCATCAGAACAGTACAGTGGAGAGTGCCTAATACTCGGTGGCTGGGCATCAGGGCCACGCTCTTTCCCTGGAACTGAGTGGTCAGCAGTGGCTGCCCGGTGCTGGGGGTGGTTGGTAGAGTTTGAGAAACAGGAAGGCAGAGGGCCTACCCTACCCCTCTGCTGGCAGATGCCTGAGATGGACTTGATTCTCAGAGGGAAGAGAGAGAGTATTTGTGGGCCCCCTACGCTGCACCGGGAACCGTACTAATACATGCCCTGTGTAGTGCCACGAGTTCCACACAACTGTTCTGGGAGCTTATCCTCACCAGGGGCAGGGCTCTCCAAGTGTGGTCCCTGGACCGGTAGCATTAGCAGCACCTGGGAGCTCGTTAGGAATGCGTGTTCTCAGGCCCCACTACGGTCTGCAGAATGAGGCCCGGAGGGCAGAGTGCAACAGTCTGTGTCCTGACAAGCCCCTCGGGTGGTCTGATGCACGTGAAAGCCGGGGAGCCTTACTGGGAAGGTGAAGAGCACAGATCTGGAGCCAGACTGGGCTACACCATAGATGTTTGGCCTTGGACAAGTGGAGCGACCACTCTGTGCCTCGGTGTTCTCGTCTGTGGAATGGGGGTAATGACATTCCCCTACCTCATGGGGTGCTGTGGGTTTACATTCCATAATACATGTCAGACTAGCCACAGTGCTGGGCATGTGGTAAGCATACCGTAAGTGCTCGCCCCAGCTCACTCAAACAGCTTTGCTCCCGGGTCTGCTTACTGTCAAGGCTGTTTACTCATTTTATTATACTGACTGTTCCTTAGAAACCTAAGTCAATTAGCTGTTAAAGCATGTAATTCTGCAATTAAAAATGTAGGCTACTGTGTAGGTCGAGGCTAGCAAGGAGGTTGCTAGCTCTGTTTCTGCAGTAGGAGCTGCCTGGAGCGCTGTGAGGAGGATTTGAGGGCCAAGCTGGGCACACGTGTGCCAGTGCTGATGAGAGACGTCCGTCTAGGTGTGCAGGGGAGCAGTGTGCTCTCCCCTCCTGCTGCTGGTTGTTGTCAGTCAACTGAATGTGAATTTCTTTTTCTTTCTTTTGAGATAAGGTCTCATTTTGTTGCCCAGGTTAGAGTGCATGACCACATCCTAGCTCACTGCAGCCTCAAACTCCGAGGCTCAAGCCATCCTCCTGCCTCAGCCTCCTAAGTAGCTGGGACTACAGGTGTGTGCTACTGTGCCTGGCTAATTTTTCTATTTCTTGTAGAACAGAGTCTTGCTCTTGCTCAGGTTGGTCTCAAACTCCTGAGCTCAAGTGATCCTCCTGCCTCGGGCTCCCAAAATGCTGGGATTACAGGCGTGAGCCACAGTGCCCAGCCTTAGTGTGAATTTCTGATCCTTTCCTGTTATTGGGTTTTAATGGGAGACTGTTAAGAGTCACCACTGGATACCACAGTCCAGAGAAGTCCTTTGGGCTGCACGTTTAGGCTGGTTAGCAGGAGAGTGCGTGTGATGGGCGGCCGGCCCTTGGCCTAGTAATTTATGTGCTCCTCAGCCTGGTTCCTTCTCTTCTGGGACTTGGGGGTGACTGTGGCTGCAGGAAAGGACTGGCTGAGGATCTGGATGTTAGGGATTCTGGCCCACTATCTATCTTTCCATCTCATTATGACTAACGGAGCTTTTAGCTCAGCTCACTAACAGCCACACATTTTACAGACATGGAAACGAAGACTCGGAAAAGTCAAGCGTTGGTTCCCAGCACATTGCCACTGGTCACGGTTCCCATGGGTGAAGCTTTCAGAGGAACGTCTGGTGGCACTATCCTTTCCATACACACGCTCTGGAGCTGGAATGGGAACAGGGCTGGGCTGCTTCCTTGGAGCTGTCTCCCTTTGTTTCCCGTCTTGTCAGTTCCACTCCATGAGCGGGGCGCCCCCTGGGCCAGCCTGCCTCTGCATCCCAGGGCCTCTCTCCTTTCTCAGAAGGCACCAGCCCTGGCCCTCTAGCACCAGGTGGACCTAGCAAAGGAACCGCTTGTGGCCGGGCCGCATTCACATGTCTGTCTGTACTGGGGTGAGGGTGGAGCCCTCAGTAGTAACAAAGGTCCCTTTGCCCTGTTCAGCTTCTCCATCCCTCCTAGACTGTGGGAATAACTGTGGCCTTCTGTCCTTATGAGTCTGTCTCAGTAGTTTCTCACCAGCCCTCAGTCACTAATTTTTACCCTCTGCAGTGTGCTATTTCTGACCACATATTTAGGTCCCTTCCTCCTTCTACCTTCTTTCCTCTCTCCTGTGGCCAAGTCATTGTGATTACTGGGTACTGTGGGTCAGGACTTCACGTATGAATTTTGGGTGGGGGCCTGGCGGGGGGAAGGACACAATTCAACTCATAACTACTGGCCTCAGATTGTTCCCATGGGTCTATTAGAAAAGGGCTCCCACCCTGTGCTGGTTGGCCCTTGAGGTGACTGAGTCACCCAGCCAAGAGGAGGAAAGGCCCCTTGGGGGGGAACAGGGAGCAGGGGACAACAGAAGGGGCTGGTCTGGACTTCGTGAGCCGCGAGGAGTCCCAGGCAGAGAGGCGGCCGGGGGCGGAGGGACGGCAGGACCCCAGTTTGAAGAGGTGGTTGGTCGCAGCAGAGCAGGTGAGTGATAAGGGCCCCGACAGTACAGTTGGGTGTTTTTGAAGAAAATTTCAAAATTTTTACTGATACGTTTTTGAATAACTTGAATAAAAAGAAAAATATAACAAGTTCCTGGATGAGAAGAGCACATTTTGTAAAGATGACAGTTCTCCCAAATCAGTGCAAAGGGTATTTAGCGATTTCAATTAAATCCCTGTGGAATTTTTGGGAACACAACAAAGTGATTCTGAGATTCCTCAGAAAGAATAAACAGCTGAAAATAGCTAAGAGATTTTTTTTCATAAAGGAGGAAAATGATGTCTCCTTCAGTTTGTTCCCCGTACACCCTCCAAAGCGATCTTTTAAAACACAAATCAAATCCCAGCTGCTCGTGTCATCCTGTCACCCGTAGAATAAAACCTCCGCCCTTTCCTGGGAACTGTGCGCGCCACGCAGCCAGCCTCTGCGCCCCTCCCGCCTCCGCCCTCCCTCTGGGCTCCAGCTCTGCTGCCTCCTTCTCTTCTAGAACACTCCAGGCTCGTGCCCACCCTCACATATGCTGCTGCTTCCACAGAGAACTTCTTTCTCCTGACTTACTCCTTCTTATCATTGATGCCAGTGCTCAGATGAGAAGCCTTCCCTGACCACCCATCTCAGTGGCACTTGTTCCTGTCATTCCCTCTTCTCTATTTTTAATCTGAATTGTGCACTTTGTTTATAGTGTGGTGGCTCTGACCTGGACTGACCACGTTCATGTCTGGCTTTGCCCCTTACTGCTGCCGCAGTGTGCCCATCTGGGTGTCAGTTTTCCTCATCTGTAAAATGGAAATAATAATAGTACTATGTGATGGGACTGTCGTGAGGATGAAATGTGATGTGTAAAGTGCCTAACAGAGCCCACCACACAGAGTAAGTGCTCAACAAACGATGTTGTTGTTATTGTTGCTTGTTCAACGTTCGCTCACCCCACTAGGCAGGAAGCAGATGGAAGTGTTCTGCCTGTTGTACTGCGGCATCCTCAGTGCCTAGAACTATGCCTGGCACATGCTGTGGCTTGGTAAATATTTACTGAGTGAATACATGAAAGGATGGCAGTAAAACATATTATAAATGCACAGTATTAAAATAGCAATTGGTATATGAGTAGAGACACAGATTAAAGGAACAATAATAATTCAAAAGCCAACCCTAGCATTTATGAGAATTTAATAGATGATGAATGAGCATTACAAATCTGTGGGGAGATGGGATGGATAATTTAGTAAGTGACCAATGAAAAATAATTAGATCCTCTCCTCACAACATGTCAAAATAAATCCCAATTAGACATTTCAAGTTAAACCATTAAAAAAAAAAACAAGAAAATATATTCCCTTTTCTAGGGAAGAGTGGGGAAAAAATCAGAAAGAATAAAGAACAGTGGGTTGGACTGCTTTTAAAAATTAGCTTTTATGTATCACAAGCATTAGAAACAAAATTTTAAGTCAATGTAGAGAAATTGCCTCCAGTGACAGGAAAAAAGCTTAAAGCCTTTAGTATATAAATTACTTATATAAAGCTAGAGGAGAAAACATTTATATCTCAATAGAAAAATTAGCCAAAGGAAGGCTATAGATCAGATCATACACAGAAGTACATGTAGCCAAGGAAGATAGGGGAAATGTTTAGCTTACTGGTAATCAAAAAAATGCAAAGTAAAATGAGCTATCATTTTTCACCTATCAGGTAAAACCTGGCATAGATTGTATTAAGAAAGGTGGGAGCATAGCTGGAAATAGCTTTTCTGGCACACAGTGTGAAGAGGCTTAACTGTGCACAAATCTTTTGACCTGGTAAGTTCAACTCCAGAAATCCAGCTTAAGGAGATAATCAGAAATGCATCAGAAATGTGAAAAGATATTCATTAATCATAAATCAGAAAAATGGGACAAAATCTAAATACCCAGCAGTAGAGGAAATAATAAGTTATGGTACATACACATAGGAAATACATGGCCTTTAAAAATAATTTTTTTTTCATGCAGAGTTAAATCCGTATTTAATAATGTGTCATGATACGAATCTCAACCCACAAATTCAGGCAGGTGCAAAACGCAACTCTCTGTATATTGTTATCACTCACCTTCATTTTTATTTTGTGTACCCAGTCCATTGCTGAAGGAAATTGAATCTTAATTTAATTCAGGGTTTTCTCAGTTAATTCAGAATTTCTTTCCCCACCCTTCCCCTGATTGTATCTAAGTAGTACCTCAGGTTGCATGGTGTTTCAAGACCCAGGGAAGGGGAGGAGAAACACCTGGCCTTCAGCCTCCATTTGGCCCCTTTGGCTTCAGCCAAGACACCATCAGCCCATCTGGTTTGTGGTTTCTGGACCGTACAAGACACAGTTACATGTTTCTTGCCCTGCCCTTAGGTCTCCTCAGGTTGGGCTCTCTCTCAGCAACGTCCATTCTGTTCTTGGTGGACACCCAGAACATACTGAGTTGTTTGGCACACTCTATTGGGTGAAAGGAAACTCTCTGAGGTCTTTTTGCTTAGATATCACAGACACATGGTCCCCTCTCCTCCACTGTCCCCACCCTGTGCAGGGTAGAGGTAAACTTCTACAAAACTGTCACCTCTTGGCTTCACTGAGATCGTAAAGCTTAGGCACTCTGCTGACGCGATCCCCCAAATGCATGTAGGATTTTTATCCTGGGCTCCTCCCATTTCCAGACCAAGCCTGAAGGAGGGAGTGGGGAAGGTCCCTTCTCAGGCACACACATTGGCACTTACCATTCCAGTGCACACCACTGCTTCCCATCCAGAGCACACCTTTTCGTCAGAGGAAGAAAGATTTTCTACTCTGGAGTAATAAAAATTGACTCTGACTGATCCTCTACCCTTCCAAATCTATCATATTTGTCTTTGATGTGCTTACCTGAGCCCTTTGGGACTTACACTGTTGAAACTCCAAAATACAGGTTCTTACAACTCAAAATAAGCTCTTGAAACAGAACATCCAAGAATCTGATTCTTCAATAACTTAACAAATATTCATTGACTGCTATTATGAACCAGCTCTTGCAAGTTCTGGGGGCACCTGGAGATAACTGTCTGATGATAAGTGTCAAAGAGCTTAGTGTCTGATGGAATCACAGTTTCCTGAGTGTTTCTGTCCTAGCCCTTCCCTAAAGCAGTAAACATAGACAATCCTGGCTGACTGTCAGGCTAATAGAGAGGGAGACAGGAGTATATCAGTTAATTTATAACTATTAGGTTATTAAATATGAAACACATGATTTCCTTAAGTACTAAGTTTGACAGATGATATTGCTGACATTTCACTTTGACACTTCTTGTTTCATTTTTTGTTGTGAAGGTATATCCTGTCTTTTTTTAAAATTAATTAATTAATTTTTTAATTTCTGCATATTATGGGGGTACAAATGTTTAGGTTACATTGCCCTTGCTCGCTCCCCACCCCCCAGTCAGAGCTTCAAGCGTGTCCATCCCCCAGATGGTGTGCATTGCACTCATTATGTTTGTATATACCCATCCCCTCCTCCCCCCCACATCTGCCCGACACCCGATAAATGTTGTTCCTATATGTGCACTTAGGTGTTGATCAGTGAAACCAATTTGCTGGTGAGTACATGTGGTGCTTGTTTTTCCATTCTTGGGATACTTCACTTAGTAGAATGGGTTCCAGCTCTATCCAGGAAAATACAAGAGGTGCTGTATCACCATTGTTTCTTAAAGCTGAATATTACTCCATGGTATACAGATACCACATTTCATTAATCCATTCATGTATTGATGGACACTTGGGTTGTTTCCACATCTTTGTGATTGTGAATTGTGCTGCTATAAACATTCGAGTGCAGATGTCTTTTTTATAGAATGTCTTTTGTTCTTTTGGGTAGATGCCCAGTAAGGGGATTGCTGGATCAAATGGTAGATCTGCTTGTATCTCTTTAAGGTATCTCCATATTGCTTTCCACAGAGGTTGCACTAGTTTGCAGTCCCGCCAGCAGTGTATGAGTGTTCCTATCTCTCCACATCCACGCCAACATTTATTGTTTTGGGACTTTTTGATAAAGGCCAGTCTCACTGGAGATAAATGATATCTCATTGTGGTTTTGATTTGCATTTCCCGATGATTAGAGATGTTGAGCATTTTTTCATATGTTTCTTGGCCATTATGCTGCCTTCTTTTGAAAAGTTTCTGTTCATGTCCTTTGCCCACTTTTTGATAGGGCTTTTTATTTTTTTCTTGCTGATTTTCCTGAGTTCTAAATAGATTCTGGTTATTAGCCCTTTATTGGATGTGTAGCATGGGAACATTTTCTCCCATTCTGCAGGTTGTCCATTTGCTCTTGTTACAGTTTCTTTGGCTGTGCAGAAGCTTAAAAATAATTTTTTAAAGGTAATTTAATGTAACAGTTCTTAAGCTCTGTGTGTGTCATGCTTACTAATGTCCCATTGGCCAGAGCAAATCACATGGCCAAGCCTAGACTTGGTAGAGCAGATTACACAAGGGGTGGATATCGTCACCCCCATCGTAACCATCTACCACCTGTATTCATTATATGATGACAGTTTCTAAACATAAGACACATGTACATGTAGAAATATACCAATATGTTATCAGGGGGTCGTTTTTAATTTGTTATTCTGTGTATTTTCAAAATTTCCTATAATTGAGTATATATTTTATCATCATAAACAAAAATTATACCTTGAATTAAAGTATGGGCCTGGATTTGGAGAACTTAATATATGATAATGGACAGATTCAGGAGGTGGTTGCGTGGATGGAATTAACTGGTATTGGTGGCGTTTTAGATGTCGTGGAGAGGTGGGGAGTAGGAGGGTTCAAGAATAAGGTCGCCTGGACCTTGGTTGGATGGTGTCCAGGATGGGGAAAAGGGATGTGGAGCAACTTTGCCTGGGAGAGTCTCGTTTAACATGTCTAGTTTGAAGTTCCTCTTAGGCATTGTAGTTAGAGGTCTGGCAGGTGTTACAAATACAGAGTTGGAGTTCAGAAGCAAAGTAGGGGCTAGAGAGAAATATTTTTTGGCTCATCGGTGGTCATTGTGAAAGACAAAATATGGTTGCCCAGGAGTGGCATAGGGAAGGGTGGAAAAGAGCTCAGAAGATGGGTCCTCAGGTTCACCAAAGGAAGTGCCAGGCCAGCTCTAACTGCAGACACCACTTCAATGTGACTGCACTCACAGTGTCTTTCCTGCCCCCAGGCTCGATTAGCTGCCCCCCACTCCCATTTCATGCAATCTCAGCGCCCTGTGCTGCTCATTTGGAACACTTGACACAGTTGAAATTAAATGACCACTTGTGTAATTATTGATTGCTGGGCATGTTCCCCACCAGACTATCAGCTCCATGACAGCAGGGGCAGGGTCTGCCTTGTCCTCTATTGTTCACCCCTATCGTCTAGCACAGAGCTTGGTACAGGTTTTCTGGGAGGCTGGGTGAATTAGAGCATGCAGCCAGCAAACTGGGGAGGAAGGATGGATCAGGGGGCTTCAGAGAAGATGTTGGGGGTCCAGGAGAATTTCAGCAGAAGAGTTTTAAGGAGAGGACAGACATTAGTTCTAGTCAATGACCAGAGGTCAAGAAAAGATAGGGTCTAGAAAGATCTCAAGAGATCTAGAAAGAGAAGCTGTTCTAGAGTAGGGGTGGAAGCAGGTGAGGGGGAAGAATGGATCAGTCTGTCGAGAGAACAGGTGAGTTGATTTGTCCTGGAAATAAGGAGTAGAAATTCCTCTGAGTGGGAGGGACAGCAAAGAGGAAGGGACAGACATACAAGGAGAAGATCACTTAGCAAATCAGACATCATGGCTCACGGTCGGCTGGGTTGACTGCTCTCGGGCTGTGACATTTGATTTTTCAAACGGTGTCCACAGGACATAGATGTCCTGTTTGAGAAATAAAGCTGTTCTGTCCCATCCTGCACCCCCACAAAGCCACTGGTTGTCTCCTAGGGAGCCTTTCGGTGCTGCTTTTCACCAACAAGTCTGGTCAGGAAAATCTTCCATTATACCACATGAGGTTGGCTATGTTGAAACCTTCCTGAAAGTGGCATCGTTAGTTGGACCTTATACCCCAGTTAGTCTGGCAGCACCTGCCTCAATACAAATTCTAAGGCCCCATCTCAGACCTCCTTAAGTAGAAAACTCTGGGGGTCCCCAGCACTCTGTTTTAACAACACTCCCCAGGTGATGTTGGCTAAACCTGGAGAGTCCTCTTCCTACTCCAAAAACACAAACAAGCAGTTGTGGCAAACTCACTAGCTCTGGCCTCAAAGCGGGGATGGATGTTTCCTCCCTCTGCCTTCTTGGAAGAGCTTTTGAAGTTGTCCACTAGAAACCGGCGTTGGAATTCCCCGAGCTGAGAGAATGGAGCTGATAAAATGAGAGGCCCCTGTCATGCGACCACTCCGTGGTACAGGGTCAGCAGTTTCTGCTGGGATCCCAGGCAATTTTCCAGGCCTGACTCTGATCTGCACATGAGGTGCTGAGCCAGTGGGGGGCTCCTGGCCTCCCTCTGCCCCTTTCCCCCCACGAATTTGGTATTTAAATTATAGACTGGGAAGGACCAGAGGGGCCTCAATTGCAGGCTGGAGTATAAGGTTTCACATATAGCAGCTGGAATTCATAGCGGTGGCGTCTGGGACCCTTAGCTTTGAAGAGGCTGTGAGATGCTGTTGCTTAACAAAAACCAGACCCAGGCCCACCCGCTGCTGCCCTTGTGGTGACTCTGCGCCCTGCAGCGTAGAGCCTGGGCAGTGAGGGCCGCACTGGCCCATCAGACCCCAAAGTACACCTTCGGGTTCCCCAGTAGATGAAAGCCAGCTTAGTCGGGGGCAGGGGCTGCTGTTGTTGCTTTTAAGGGGCTTGACCTCTTAACTGCAGCTTTCAGTGTGGACGCCAAGCAGCAGATGTTAATTGCTGAAGAGGTAGCTAGAGTGTTTTCCTCTTTGTGATGCAGAGGAACTGATATCCAGAGACCAACCCCATCCCCACGAAGCTGAAGCTGACTCTAGAGACCAGGGTTTGAAATTTCACAGACAGCCAAGGCTTTCAGTGCAGAGTTAAGTGCCATTTGTCCCTGAAGTGGGACTTGTGTGGTGTGTTGTTTTGGGGGCCTTGCTGCTTGGGATTTTTGTCCCAGTCTGTTCTGCACCACTGAGTGCAGCATTGTGGTTAGAGGCTGGGGAGCAAGGGTCTCCTTCCCTGATGCTGGGCTGTTCCTGGGTGGGAGGCAGGAGCAGGCAAGTACCTGTGAGGTCTCTGGGGAGCCCCCTTTTACCCTCTTGGAAAACTTCTGGGCCTCCCTGCAGACCACAGACTTGTGTGCAGTACAACTAAATTCTTTTACATTTTGCACACTTCTGTGGGTAAGTCTCCCTCTGCTGCCAAAGCCACAGGGACGACAGAAGCCCTGCCTTCTGGGTCTAGTTTACCCATATGGTTTTGAGATAATAAGTAAATCTTAACAAATACCCTTTTTCTCTCCAGTGAGTGGGCTTTAATCTTACTTCTTCCAGCTGGCGGGCCCCCATGCAAAACCTTTTGGACAAAATATTGATAGTATTTACTTATCAGGAATATTTAGGAGTCTAAAAATCTCATACATGCTGTTCTAGTGTATCCAGGGAAACATATCCAGTTGACAAAGGAGAGGAAGGAGAGAAGAGGTTCCAGAACCTTAGCTAGGTTGCAGAGGTCCTATTGTTTATCTGTCGCCCTGCACACACGCACAGGGCTGCTGAACTCAGTGGACCTTCCAGTGTGACTCCCAGTGGTGGAAGTTGGTTCCTCGGACTGCTCCCCCCGAGTCACCATCACTCACTGGTTCCAATGAAAAAAGACTGGAAAATGGCCAGTAAAATGTTCAGTCTCTCTAGTAGTCAAATAAATGTGCATTTAAGCCACGTAATACCTTTTCCACCTATTGAATTGATAAAGGTTTTTAAGAATTACCCAGAGCAAGGGAGTGGGTTGTACGACTGCTAGTGGGGTTCTAAATCTGCAAAACAATTTTGTAGAAGTTATTAAAAACCTTAAAGATGCACACAGCCCTTGACCTAGCACCCCTGGAATTTATTGTTTGAAATAATTAAAGTCGTACCAAAGGTAGTATGTTCATCGTTTTTCACCAAAGCAATAATTAGAACAGTGAAAAATTTAAAATAGGCTTGATGTCCAACAAGGCTTTTATTAAATTATAGCATATATCTGTATCTATATATTCGTATATGTCGCCATTAAAATTACATCAAATAATAATGACATGGATTCATACGTCAGTTAATAATAGTGACAATGATTTATAATATTACCTGATGGCAATTTTAAAACAACTGAAAATAATGTATATAATATGATTCCAATTTTATGTGTATATATTCATTTTCTAAAGGTCTAGAAGGATATATATCAAGACCTTATTGGTAATTCCTAGGTAGCAGGATTATGGTTGATTTTTTAAAAAATTTTTTCTCTATTTTATAAATTTTCTGCAATAAACATATGCTCTGTAAATGACTTCTTTTTAAAATAACTAAAAGATTCCTGTGAAATATGGCCTCATAATTGCTGTTTTAAATAACTCCCTGCCCAGTGACTCTAACTGGATGGTTTGCATTACAGAGAGGGAGGAAGGTTTGCTTTTTGCTGATTAGGGAGGCCATGCCCTCTGACAAAACCCAGAGGTGAATTTCATCTGGCCTGAAAGGAAAGGAAGCCTTGCTAAGAGGTGAAAGGTCAGCCTTGAAAGCCAGATGAAGGATTTTGACTGGAGCATTAATTTGCAGTCACAGACCCTGTATTGTGTTAGATAACTTTCTAATGTTCAGTATGCTCTGACAGCGGAAATTTCTTTTTCTCTTGCATGTTCAGTTAATCACTCTTACCCTTTCCCAGAGAAATAAAACAAGTAACAAAATTCTTACGACATTGGCAATGAGTAGTTGAAAACAGCAGCAGTAAGCCTAGCTGGGCATAAATGACACTCTGATTGTTCTTGAGAGCTGGTCTCATTTTGTTTATTTTTACTGTGTGCAATGGTCCCCCTTACCCGTGGGAATACATTCCAAGACTCCCAGTGGATGCCTGAAACCATGGATAGTACCGAACCCTATATACACTATATTTTTTCCTATGCATACATACATAGGATAAAGTTTAATTTATGAATTATGCACGATAAGAGATTAACAATATAACAATAATAACAATAGGCTGTAATAAAAGTTACATGAATGTGGTCTCTCCTTCGTTCTCAAGATATCTTACTGTACTACACTCACGCTTCTTGTGATGACGCGAGATAATAAGTAAGAAGGCCCCGCAGTGAGTAAGGGAAGGGGGGCGTGTGCAGCATGGATACGCTGAGCAAACGGGTTCACGTCCCAGGTGGGATAGAGGGGGACGGCAGGAGATTTCATCACTCAGTTTACAACTTGTGAGTTGGTTATTGCTGGAATTTTCCAATTAATATTTTTGGACCGTGGTTGACCACTGGTAACAAATTGGAAAACAAAACAGTGGGTAAGGGGGGGACTACTGTACTGTGTTCAGTATCACCCTCTTTTTGGCTGAAAATATTAATATGTGATCAAATGTAAAGTTGGGCTTTAGAAATAGACATTTCATGGTGTCTTGACAGGTTTAGGATGGAAATGTTAGAAGGTGGAAGAGGAGGAAAGGTGGGCCCGTGGGAGGGGAGAATGGCAATTTTGTCTCAATTAGGAGGGACTTCGGTTGCTGAAAGTTTAAAGCTAGAGCCTAAAAGAAGGAAAGGCCTGGAGGAGAAACCTTAATACTGGGTTTTAGGTAGAGCAGGAAAGTGGGGTTTCGGGTTAATGTCTGGGAGTCTGTAGTGAGCTCGTTACAGAAAATGAGAGGAATTACTTTGAAGCCAGCCTTTGTGTGAAATATCAAAAACCAAATGCTTGGGTTGCAGCTGACTTTGAAATGTGTCTGAACAAATAAGATGGATTGGTATATGGTTAGGTGGACAGATGTGTGATATAACAAGCATAGCTAAATGCTAATGATAGGATGCAAAGAGTTTGTCTATAGGTGGTCACTGTACAGTTCCCTAAATTTTCTTGTAGCTTTGAAAATTTTCATAATTAGAATGTTGGGAACAAAAAGAACAACTAGATGGCAAAACCTAAACTCATGGACATTTTACAGAATAAAACTTTCTAACAAGGAATCCCTCTATGAATCCCAACATACAAAAAGGTGGGGACCAAAAAATCCCCCAAACCCCTAATTATTGAACTGATAGCTGGCCAGCACACATTTAAAAGGTATGTGTGTGTTGACTTCCATTCTCACAAGATTTCATACGCATAGAGAAATACATACAATATGAAAGATTAAAGTGTTTGAGGGAGGGCTAATGAGTGCAAAGGGAAGACAGGAAAATAAGACAAGGCTGGCCCTTACAAGTTCATCCCACATGGTCTGAACACGTTGCTGCAGGAAGACCACAGAGACATGAAAGTTCAGAGGGGAACATGGCCAGCTGCAGTTAGTCCTCACCTGTCACCAGGTGAGGTCATGGAGTTAGGAACACTGTCCCCACAGTAGATGCAAAAACCAGTGTGATCTGGTTGTTTCTTAGACCTCCCCCAAAGAAAGCCAAGCAATAACCCAAGAGAAATTCAGGAAGAACAACTGGGAAGGAGGATGGTGAAAATTATTTCTTCCTGATGGAAAAAAAATATCTTCAGATGATACTTGCAGCAGTATCTGATTGTACTGAGCAGATGGCTCCTTCTTGGGTGAAAGTGTGTTGAAAGAATTAAGAGGGAAAGCTCAAGTTCCAAGGAAAAGTCCCCAATTCACTTGGATGAGGGAGGTGAATGTTACCAACTGCAGAGCCCTCTTGATTTAAGAACATCTGGACTTGTGTCATCATAACCACTTGGATTAAGAATGACCAAAAAGAACCTCATGGAAGTTCCACAGTTTCATCTCTTACCAGTTGGATGTGACACTAGGAAGGAAGTTTGGGATGAAAGACAGAGGTACAGTAGGAGCCCTGAGCCCTGGAGGTGAATGACTGCCTTGCCCTTACTGTGCACCCTGGCCCCTGCCGTCCCCACCTGGGAGCAGAGCGAATGGCATGGACTTCATCTGGTGTCGTGCAGAGAACATGAGAATGTTTGTGACTCAGCATGTGTCAGATGGGAGGCTGAGAAAAATGCCTTTTCTTTGTCCTTTCACCCTCTGCCTCATGATGAACTTACAGCTACACTGAATGCTTAAAGAAATAATCAAAGTATGAAATAATTTTTCTCAGTTTGAGGGAAGAGTTTCACCCTTCAATTTAAAGTAACACGATATTTAATTTCTTTTCAACATTTTGTACAGCCATATCTTTTGAAGTTTTGGTTCTTACCATCTTTCTGTAAAGGGACTTGCATTTTGAATAAACATTACTGCTTTTAAAGTATTTAAGAACCAGTTCCGTAGTATACGTTTTGCTTATTATCTGCACATCTTTTTATTTTTTATTTTTAGAGGATGAAGGAGAACAAAACTGTTGCATACTCCAGAAAAGTTATAAGATTCTTTGTACTTCTCTGAGTGGGAGTGGCTCGGATTAATCTGGAATTAAGGTGCTAGCTTTTAAAGAATGTAATCAAATTATTTAATAATAATAACAGGTACACTGCAAGTCCCAGCTTCACTGTTACAGACCTGGCATCATGAGATCTGAACTTAGCAACTTCACCTTTAACAGGAACATTTTCAGGTTGTGGGTCAAGCATTTAGAACCTGTTTTTTAAGTGGGTAGAATACCAATTTGATTTTGAAGAATGAAGTCTTTATGTCCTTTTATTAATCAATTCTAAAAAAGATAAGAATTATATACCAAGTCATGTCCATTTCAATTTAGATAAATATTAATAATGATCATTTGTTGTATGCCTACTATATACTAGAAGAAATATATTATAATAAATGCCATTTCATTGAATTTTCTGAATAATTAGAATCATTATCCTGGTTTTACAGATGAGAAACTCCAATCTCTGATGAAATGGCTTCTTATGGGACAGGTCCTCTGTGACTTCCCCACAGCATGCTGGGCCACACATGTACCCAACACCCTATCACTCATGTTCCCTTACCCTGCTTTATTTCTTGTAAACTCATCACCACTAGACACATTATATGGTGGTGGTATAATTTATTGTATAGTCTTTTTATTTTATTTTTTTTGTGGAGACAGGGTCTCACTGTGTTGCCCAGGCTGGTGTCGAACTCCTGGCCTCAAGCAATCTTCCTGCCTTGGCCTCTCAAAATGTTGGGATTACAGGTATGAGCTACCATTCCCAGCCTGTATATTCCATTATACAGTTGTCATTTTAACAATGTGTGTGACAATCCTCATGCAGTTGAAAATCCAAGTATAACTTTTGACTTCCCTGAATGTAACTACTGTTGACCAGAGGCCTCACCAATAACATAAATAGTCAATTAACATACATTTTGCATGTTATATGTGTTATATATTGTATTCTTACAATAAAGCCAGCAAAAAGTAAATGTTATGAAGAAAATCATAAGGAAGAGAAATATATTTACTCTGTAATCCTAGCACTCTGGGAGGCTGAGGCATGAGGATCGCTTGAGCTCAGGAGTTCGAGACCAGCCTGAGCAAGAGTGAGACCCCGTCTCTACTGAAAATAGGAAATTAGCTGGGTGTGGTGATGTACGCCTATAGTCTCAGCTACTTGGGAGGCTGAGGCAGGAGATGGCTTGAGCCCAGGAGTGTGAGGGTACTGTGAGCTAGGCTGATGCCATGACACTCTAACCACGGCAACAAAGCGAGACTGTCTCATAAAAAAAAAAAAAAAAGAAAGAAAGGAAAGAAATATATTTACTATTCATTAAGTGGAAGTGGATCATCATAAAGGTCTTCATCCTCTTCTTCTTTACCATGAGCAGGCTGAGGAGGAAGAGGAGGGGTTGGTCTTGCTGTCTCAGGGGTGGCAGAGGCAGAAGAAAATCCGTGTATATGTGGACCTGTGCAGTTCAAACCTGTGTTGTTCACGGGTCAACTGTATATATAATAGAAATATTAAGTATTTTGGAATTATCAGTGTGTTGCAGATCCTTCCTGTCTTGGTCCATTTGGACTGCTATAACAAAATACCGTAAACTGGGTGGTGGCTTATAAACAATAGACATTTATTTCTCACAGTTCTGGAGGCTGGTGAGTACAAGATCAAGGCACTGGCAGATTTATTGTCTGGTGAGGGCCCGTTTCCTGATTCATAGATGGCACCTTCTAGCTGGGTCCCCACGTGGTGGAAGGGGCGAGGCAGCTCTCTGGGGCCTCTTTTATGAGGGCACTAACCCCTCATGACCTAATGACCTCCCCAAAGCCCCGCCTCCTAATACCATCACACTGGTAATTAGATTTCAGCACAGGATTTTGGTGGGGTGGGGATGCAGACATCCCGACCTCAGCACCCCTCGCAGTCGTGCGCTGGATGGAGCTGATGTGGAGGGGCTCACACGGGCCTATTGTGCACATCTCTTCCCAGTTCTGCACTCAGTCATTCCAGGCTGGTGGCTTGAAATGGGCCATGGTGGGAGAATTTGCACCATGGAAATTGGCAAATGCCGCAACTGCTCCCCAGCCCTCGTCCCTTAGAGCCAGCAGTTAAACACTTACTTGCAGACCACCACTCCCCACCCTCATTAGAATATAAGATTCATAACAGTAAAGATTTTACTTTGTTTCTTGTTCTATCTCTGGTGCCCAGAACTATGCCTGGCACATAGTAGATGCTTAGTAAATATTTATTGACTGAATAAAAAGTAGCAAGCACTGTTAAGTATACAGGCCAGGGCTCTGTTCCTTGCTCCTGTGTGGACCTTGCACAAACAAACCGCTTAATCTCACTGAAGCTGTGAAGTGGAATTCAAAATCCTTGCCTCTTCAGTTGAGGATTAAGATATCCCAAAGCCAGGAATAAGGAGGAAAGGGTTGAAAAGCTAATACTGTAGCATAGGAATCATATAGTCAATCCTCAAATACTTAGGTTAACTTTAGAATGTGTGGATTGTTACAGCTATGTCTGCAAGGAGAACTTTGAGGTGTGAGTGCGATAACATAATCAAGGCTGAGCAGAGTATGTGGTATCTGGAAAACACTCAGTTAACTTCATCCTCTTTCTCCGCCTTATTGGTTCTTTCTGTATTTCCGCAGAAAGAGTCTGTTCTTCTGCCTTTCTTCCAAACTTCCTGGGAATAAAATTGCCCAGTCTACTGTAATTTTATCTCCTGTAGTTAAACCAAGCCATTGATTTTCTAATGGGCTTTCCTGTGGGGCCTCAGACCTTAGATTAGGTTAAATGTTTTAGCCTTTTGAAAAGTGGCATTAAATAAGCAGTTTGCTGCTGGGGGAAAAAAAGGATGAGTGTGGAAGTGTTTCCCAGTCTCGATGTCAGCAGCCAGCCTGGCTTCTACTGTTTAGCTGTCACCCCTGTTGAGTGACACCTCAGCAGAGCGAGGGCTCTGAGTTGGCTGGAAGCCTTGCTTCTCCTCACCTCCTTCCATGGTGTACATGAGAAGATCCATCCTTCGCGCAGGAGAACAGGGCCACAGTCAGTCCACTCGTAATGTCTGGATGCATTTTTCCTTGTTTAAGGATGAATCAAAACAAAACAAAAGACTGTGAAAAAGTCCTTCAGATCAAGGTAAAGGCAATGGCTTCTGAAGACCAAGAAGGAGTCTCTGCTTTTGAAAAAACATCTACAGCAGGATCCAGAAGAGAATTTTGGGAAAATAGGTGACATCCTCCGTATGCAACAAAAAGACATGGTCTCCCTGGAACAGGAGCAGAAAAGCGTAAGGAAAGAATGTTTGATATGAAAAGGCAACAGCCAGTGGGGAAAAAAGTAGGTGGATTAAATAAGGAAAGGTTTTAAGGAAACAAAACCCAAAAGCAAAACTAAAACCCAAATGAGCAAGACTGTAGAAGGGTATTAATGTATGGTAAGCTGAATAATGGCCTCCAAAAGATACCCACACCCTAATCCCTGGAACTTGTGAACGTTACCTTATAGGCAAAAACAACTTTGCGGGTATGATTAAATTGAGGATCTTGAGAGATGGGGAGATTATACTGCATTACCCACGTGGGCTAAATGCTATCACAAGTGTACTTGTAAGAGACAGGCAGAAGGCGACGTGACCATGGAGACAGAGACTGCAGTGATGTGGCCACAAGCCAAGGAATGCAGGCAGCCACCAGAAGCTGGAAGAGGAGAGAACAGATCCTTCTCTCGCTCATGCCCCCAGAGGGAGTGCGGCTGTTCTGACACCTTGATTTCAACCCGGTGATGCTGATTTCAGACGTCTGGCTACCAGCCAGAGAGAATGAATTTCTGTTTTGTTAAGTCACCAAGTTTGTGATAATTTATTTAGAGCAGCCACAGAAAACAAATACAAATGCTATGGAAATTAAATCAGTGATGTGAGTAAAGGGGGGAAAAAGCTTGAGAAAGGTTCTGCGAAATACAAGAGTAAAGAGAGAAAAGACAAGGTAATAGATGTCTTGTCTATAGAAGATGGAACTGATGGCCCACATTCAGATTATTGGTGTTGGTGATTATTGGAATCGGTGATACATCGTCAAAAACTTCCCTGAGCTAACGAGAGACTGTGTGAGAATAGCAAAGGGCTCCCTCAACCACATTGTGAACAAACTCAGGGAAAAGACAGCCACATCTGAGCATACCCTGGGAAAATATAGTGAGGGTAAAAGAGGGAGGAAAGCATTTCACAAGAATCCAAACAGAGAGAAAAGTAACAACACGTGGACTTTTAGACTTTGTTCTCTGTAACAAAGAGACTGTGTCTACAGCACCTATCAGAAGATAAAACATCTGGGATTTTTTTTTTTTTTTTTTTTTTT